>JAGFPH010000083.1:267405-290745 GCA_018207615.1 Philaenus spumarius
GAGGGAATTATACGGTGTAAAGTATCATATTGTGGACAGGTCGGAGTGGTCATAGTAGTACTAACCCAGCCCTGATGTGACGTCACCCTACTGCGATATCATAATCATGGTCGACTATAAAACATAAATTCGAGAATAATTAAATTACTTTCTTGGACACAGTTCAGTGTGAGGGAATTACACGATGTAAGGTATCATATTGAGGACAGGTTGGAGTCTGTCATCGTAGTACTAACCCAGCCCTGACATGATGTGGTGATATCATAAACATGGTCGCCTATAAAACATAAACACTAGATTCTATCACCGATCTAAGTTATAGTATAATGCCTTTATTAATCTATACTATTATTATAAAGAGGTAAAATTCGTTTTTTTTTATGTAGGGGGTAATCTCTGGAACTACTGAACCGATTGAAAAAAATAGTTTTACTAATAAAAAGCTGCACTATCCCTAAGTAACATAGGCTATTATTCATTTTGATAAAAAAATATTTTATTTCAATATCATTTGTAAATTTAGTCGGAAAAAATCTTAGGTTAGGCCTAGATTGATGAAGCAACACATGTATTTACATTTATTACCATACCAACCAATTGAATAAAATAACAGATAAAACAGCTGTTTCCTCTAATATTTCCATTTACAGCTGAATTCAATTTTTAAAGCAATTAATTGTATTTCTAACTTTTAGGTTAGGTTTGTATTAAAGTGTAGACCTGAGCCTTGCTGGTTCTTTTGACCTTTATTATAAAATGTATTAAATAATTTGATTTGAACATTTAACATTATTAAATAATTTATTTACCATCTTAGCTTTAGGGTATCAATCCTACACCTTTACTATGAAGAAAACACAACATGATTATGTGTATAGAATGTTCCTGCGGAGCACGCAGGAAGTTTCTCCTAGTAGTTAAATATACAAGCAACAATGTACCACTTTACATATTATAAAATACAACTTTTTTATTTTTATTTGTACAAAAGGGGAAAATAATAAGAGTAATAACAACATGGCGAACTAGGCACATTTATGAGCAAAGGGTTTCCGAATTTGTATCAACTTCGTCTTGACTTGTCTGCAGCCAGTTGCTTCCAGATACTTCTTGATTTCATCTCGCCAGAGTTTATGTTTTCCACCTTTCTTTTTTGGAATACAGGACACCATTTTAGAATCGCTCTGACGCATTTAATTTCGTTTAAAGCTACAGTCCTTCTTTAGTGCATGGGCAATACACTTTTAGGCGGTTTTGCACAAATATCCATTACTAGTTGGAATGTTATAGGTAGAGGTTTAATTTTCACTAATTTTGGAGGTTCTTATTTCCCTACTAATCATCCAATTGTTTTAATAGTGTGCAATATATGGAAATGTATAAGTGCTTATAATATATCGTTGTAAGTAACGTACAAGGAACCAATTTGTATTCCACATTTATAATGTTTAATTTGTAGTATATTGTATAACCTTTAAAGTAGATAACTTAGTATTCCCATAGTGCTTGTCACTATCACCTCTGAAGGAAAGCTGTTGTTTCGCCTCTAGTCCAACACACATTGCCTAGAAAGTTCGGTTTTCCCTTCCGTTTGCGCATTTCCCTAGAACTGCGTCGCATAAATTAAACATACAAATGAAAATCACTTGGACTTCGTACAATATCAGACGATAATGCGGCAATTCTGAATGGCCCCGTTGTCTTGCTCGGCAATTAAAAGTCCGCCAAGTTGGCAACACTGGTCGTTCTGTAATTATTATATTCTTCAACAACGGCATATAAATTCTCTGCTTAACTCTGACAATCTGATACTGATAATTCAACCGTGGAATGTTGCCAAACGTCGGACATACGGGCAACCACACCTTGAGCTGTTTCTAGACATTCGTCATTCCAGAAATTTTTTGGAGTGAGATTTTGTTTTCAGCTTTTGCTGATGTTCCAGAAATCTATCTACTTGATTTTCATATTGTGTATGATGTTTTGCAGTTGTGTTGAAAACAATGTTGTTGGCCTCATGCAATGCGCAAGAAATCAGTGTCTAAAACGCTATTTTTATAAACAATTTAAAACTTCTCTGGTTCCAAATCAAAGTTAGGTACTATTTTAGGTCGTAAATTATAAAACTTGAGTTATTCGAGTTTAATTTTTTATAAAATATAAGAACAATTATGTCATTATAAAATACTAAAACAATTTTCGCCGACCGTTTTAATATATTATAGAGTTGATAATTCAACCTAAACATATTGTTATCATCCTTGCGTTTCTGTTGTATTAGCAATCTGGCAATTGGATGTTTTTGTAGTAGCTATCAGAAAATGCATACATTGCTAAGTAGCTTCCTCGTTATTTGACTACTACAACAAACCTCAAAGAAAATATTTGTCAAAGTATAAACTCAGAAAATAAGAATTTAACAGATTGCGTACACTACTCCCCTGCCCTTTGTTAATCTAACTGCCGGAAGGAAAAGCATTGGACTGGAAATTTGGTTTTTCGTTGTTTTAAAGCTTCCAGCTACGTATGTGTAGAAGTTAAAACTATAATTCAAATTTAAAAGATGCTTGAAGTGACATGTTTTACTAAGTCAAACTATAAAAATAGCAAATTAAAAACATATTTTCATCACATTGTAGCAAAATTAATCATTTTCAATTACAGCTGTGTACTGAAGGTGATAATTTCCCGGTCTGGTTCCTGAAAGACAGCTGGAGATTTTCCCGCACTGCTATGTAGTTATGCATTCTAACACTAGTTAGTAGCATGTTAGTTAATAGTCACGTATTTGAAATCAGCTGGTCTTATTAATTTAACTAGCACTATAAACGTAAAACTAATGCAAACTCTATTGTTGTCATTATTTTGTGAGCAAATATTACTGAGCAATCCTGATAAAATGACTGGCAAGATTTAAATGATCGATTGTAATTATCATATAGCTTATTAAGTAAAGTAGCGGAATCTACTAATAATCTGCCTCCAAAAAATCGAAGGATAGATATGAAGACGAATATAAAAAGTTAATTGATTTTTTGTTTAATGAAAACGTTCAGAATAGCTTAAGTAATTGATGATATTTTGCTTGTGTATTTGGTAGAAAAATCGAAAGCGATGAAATGTTCTACTTTATGGAGTCAATGATCGAGAATATATTAAATAAAAAGGCATTTACGCTTCAAAGTTTTTTAAACCATAGCTTTCCTAAAACGTAATTATTTTGGTATTTTGGAAAACTGCAATATTTATTTAAACTTTCATTCATAAGTAGGTAGAAATCATAACCTTTAATGTTTCTAAATGTTTGGTTAAAATGTTATTCTTTTTTGTTGTAATTACGTTATGTTGAAAAATTACACTTCTTTTATTGTTATTATTATTATTTACAGTATGATGAAAAGTATTGTTTATAACTCGTACTGAAAGTGTTATTTCGATCCTTGATCGCATACCGGAAAAGACTACATTCGGTAATATTGATTAAAATATACTATTTAATGGCCGGATGAAATTTATTGGGGAAAGGTAAAAAAAATTACTTTAAACCTATTAAAAAATACTAGTAGTAACGCCTGCGTGCTCCGCACGCCAACCCCGTTGGAACCTTCTATACGCATAATCATGTTATGTTTTATTTATAATAAAGGTGTAGGATTAATAGTAACCTCAAAACTAAGATGGAAAGTCATGTTAAATGTTCAATTCAAATATTATTTCCTATATTTTATAACAGCAGTTATAATTACTCGAGGCATTTTCTATTCTTTGAACAAAACTACCAACGAAGAGAATCGGACTTTATCTGTTTAACATTAAGAAGGTTCCTATAACCTCCAAAATACTAAAAAAATCTTTATTTACATCCACGAAAGCAGCTGGATTAGTTTGTTTCTTATTATAAACAGCTGTTTTGTATAGAAATTGTTTTTAAATTCGTTCCATGTTAATCTTGTGGGAAAACCCCGACATTTGAGATTAGCTCACGCCATTAAGGGTACAATATTTTACATCTAAAACCTTATTGCAAAACTACGAAATGAGACGAATTTTTTGACACCTCAAACGTTAAAATTGGTCCCGAAATAAGGGAGGAGTTGTGTTCACAAAAAACTGCTTCACGTATGCTGAAGAAACTGCTGAACTTTTTTTAGTATACAACTTGATAATATCATTTCAAGAATATTTTAAAAGGGAATTAATTATTTTGTGGTTTCTAACCCAAAGTTGCATTAATATCTCAAAAATTAAATAATCCAAATTTCAAATCCAATTTACACAAAATCGGTTAGGTTTATAAAAAAAAGTGCAAAGAATACAAACGTTTTAAAATTTTGTGTAAAATCCTTAAACGGAATTTCAGTAAGAAATCGTTGTTAGTTTACATACTGTAAACTAGAAGTCTTTTAAAAAATTAGGTTTTTTGCCCCCAATCAATTAAGGTGAAAGCCCCCATTTTTAAACTTTGGCGTAAAATAAAATAGTTTTACTTATAAAAAAAATGTATCATGGTGACACACTTATAAAAAAGAAATATTTACATTCATAACCCAGACAGAATGAGACTTACGAGTGGTATAAAACGTTCTGTATCAAAGCCAAATAAGACTTTTTTACGAAATTTTATTCATCCGTCACCCCGAAACTTTATAAAAATATAATATGTTAATATATTAAAAAATGTACGAATTATAAAACCTTTTTAAGGTATTTAAGGCACTGGTTACTCGTTTTAGACGATACAGCGTCCATTTTAGATATTACAACTTGAAACGAGGACGGTGTTTTTGAGACTATCGTGTATGAATGTGTGTGAGGGTGTGTTTGTTTTTGTGTGAGTGTGTTGCTTTGAATTTTCTTTTGTAGGATATGTTAAATTCATTAGTATTTCTGTTGTATATATATTTTTCGTTTTTAACAGATTCTAGTTTTTGTGCTAAGTTGTTAATTTTATGTGAATGAGTTTCACAGCCCGTTTTTCAAATCCACGAGATTTAATAGCGATATTCATGTTTCTTTTTTAACGAGAGTAGCTTCAAATGAGGTTTAGCAAGCCTAAATGAACTACCTACATTTTCTTTGTATAATTGTGTCAGAAAGGTTTATAATTGGTGTTTTCTTTCTTTGGTTGCATACATTTATAATAGTGTATAAGTTGTATTTTTAACTAGGGGAGACCCCTGCGTGCTCCGCACGCCAACCCCCAATGGGAAGTTCTAAAAACATATGTTATGTTTTATGAATAATAAAGGTGTAAAATTAATAATAACCTCAAAACTAAGATGGTAAATAATGTTAAATGTTCAAATTAAATTATGTCTTACATTGTATAACAGCAGTTATAATAATGATTAAAAGAACCAGCATGGCTCAGGTCTACACTTTAAAACCCTAACCTAAAAGCTAGAAATACAAAAATAATTGCTTCAAATTTTGAAATCAGCTGTCAATGGAAATATTGGCGTAAACAGCTATATTATCTGTTATTTTATTCAATTGGTTGATATGGTAATAAATGTAAATACGTGTGTTGGTTTATCATTCTAGGCCTAACCTTAGAATTTTTTCCGACTAAATTTACAAATATTGAAATAAAAAAAGGGTTTTGTCAAAATGAATTATGGCCTATGTCACTCAGCGATGTAGCTTTTTATTTTCTCCACCCTATACGTAGTATATGGAGAAAGTATCGTTTTCGTCCAAATTTTTGAATTTTATTTTTTAGTGGAATTATCTGTTTTGGTGCTGCCTGAACCCAAAAAAGTGTTTTTTGGTGATGTCTGTCCGTTGGTCTGTAAGGATGTATAGCTACTGAGCTGGAGACCATACCAACCGTCCGATTTTGGTTAAATTTGGTATGTAGGTTTAGTTCTGGAATATCTCCAGGCTTTTTTAAATTTTTTCAAATTTTTGATTTTTAAGGGGTTTTACCCCCCAAAAATGGCAAAAAAAACAAAAAAAAGACAATTTATCAAAAACGGCTCTAACGATTTTGATAAAATTTGGCTTATTTGTAGCCCTTAATGTACCCTACCATATGCAGAACACCTTTCTAAAAATTCTCGTTTAGGTAATAATAATAATAACTTATTTTTGGGTGTTTCTGCCCAAAAAGGGGATTGTTTTCAAAAATTTTCAAAAAAAATTTTCATGCATCTATACTACAGGCCTAATTGACATGTTTGGTTCAAATTTGTTCGAAATCGATTGAATAGTTTAAATAATAATAATAATATAATATGGTTGTGTGTTACATGCATCTAATATTTTCCATGTAGGCTAACATTTTCCTACTTTTGCAATTCTAAATAACCACCTCCTATGCTACTCTTGGGAAGCTATAAAGTTTCAACTGGGAGAAAGTATGTGGCAGTTATCTGGTACCGTTTATTATTAGTAAAACTATTTTTTCAATCGGTTTAGTAGTACCAGAAATTACCCCCTACATACAACAAACAAACAAATAAATAAAACAATCAAACTTTACCTCTTTATAATATTAGTATAGGCTAGATTATTTTCTGTTAATTGTATTTTAGTTAGGACAACTGGTGTGTAGTATTTAATGTTATTATAATTATATTACTTTCATGATTCTGATAGTGCACAAGGGGAATAAAAAATAATTTTTTTTTAACATTTCTGACAGCGCAGATTCCAAATCTATAACATGAGTTGTAAAGACATAATATCCTAAACATATTCATGGCCTAGAGAACAAATTACTTTACGTTTGTGTTTACGGTTTCAACAAAATTTTCGGAGGGAAAGAGGCTCAAATATGTTAAACTATCCAACATTGTGGAAAAGGTAAGTCTGAGCGAGACAAATCGTCTCAGAACGGTCTTAACGTAGTTAATAACATATCGGTCGGTGTAAGCAACTTTTCCTCAGCTGGTTACTCCCTCGTTTAACGGTAAGATCGTGTGTGGCAAGGTTTATAAATATCCATTCGTCCTTCCGCGTGTCCATATTGTTCGGGATAATAACAAAAGTCAAGCCCCGAAGGCCGTGAGGGCGTCGTAGAGCACGCAGGTATTGATTCTATACTTTCGTCCCTCCGGCTTTTGATATTTCAATAAGTTTATATTACTTAATAACAATACCGGTGCTGTAACATAAAGCGCGAGTACGTTTTGCCCACCTTAATTGTTTCGTTATATAATTTCCTTACTTCAACAATCCTTCTACTACTTTCTACAAACTAAACATCTACATATACATTTCCACAATAATTGTAATATTTTTTAATTAATCACCAAGTCAAAACAATATACATATTCGTTATTTTAAAGTTCATTTCCTTAAATTTCTATTTGAAAAAAAATCTATAAACATTTTTTAAATCCCTCGCACGGCCAGACAGATTTTCTTGAATCATAGCTAAGAACACTCTCGATCAAGTCGTCTTTCAAACAAACAAACAAAAACTACATCAAAATCTGTTCATCCGTTTGGGAGCTACGATGTCACTGACACACGTTAAACTTATAACACCCATCTGTTTGCGTCGGGGATTACAAATATAATAAAACGCTAAGAAATACAAAAAATTCAAAACAGGATTATTACAAGGAAGTGTACTCGGACTAACCCTGTTTCACTTGTTGTAGAAGCGTTGGAAAACATAAGTTATTCAGACTTGATTATGGTAAATGTTTTCCACTAATAATTTTGTCTTTCAAGATCTTGTACTCATGCGAATTTCGTAAATACACAACTGTAACCAAATTTTAAAATTGGATGAAGTGAACTGAAATAAATTTGTTTCGTGTTACAAAAATATTATCAGTTTATCTTGAAGTAAGTTAAAAATCAAAATTAAAGTGAATGTTAAATTAAATGATAATTCAAGAAAGTACATTCTTAAATATACTTCCCGTGTGTCTATTTCAGTACATACGATTTTTAGCAAACAAGATGGCACTAGAACCATGGTATTATAATGTAATCATGATAAATGCTTTGAATGCCAACACCTTTGTTTACATTAAGAAAAACCCCGTTCGTGAGTCACACGCCAACCCACTAAATTATTATAAGTACTTTACCTGATTACTATTCCGTTATCTGTGATTTCGTTGTGTTGTCTTATTCACGACGCGTTCCGAGACCGTAATCTCATTTTCAAGAATATATTAATCACTCGATATATATCATAGAAGACGCGATGGTGTACACCAAAACCAGCTTAATCCGTTTAGCGATATAAATTATGTATTCTGTACTTTTTGTTATTAATGTGCTTGTGTTTTTGTGTATATATGACGACCTGAAGAGTGATTAATATATACAGTACTTGAAAATGAGATTACGGTCTCGAAACGGACTAATAACCAGGTAAATAAAATACTTATAGTAATAGTAATTGTCTGCATTTATTCAATTTTTAAAAGTTTATATACTGTAGATGGAAACATTTAGCATAAATACATTTTCTTTTCGTTTTAAATTTATAGTCGAGGCTTTTTATGGTCGCTTCTTCGTCCAGACCTACATGAAAGAAGTTCTGCAATCACTGACAGCTTTGTGTAATAATTAGCTATTTGTAGATATTAAGTGGTTTACCTTTAATGTGTAAACATATTTTCTCACAAATACCATTATTAAATATCACAACATGATCTGGGCTTCTTCCAGGATGTAGAAAAACCTTGACCTATTCCACGATGGGAAATCTTACGTTCAAAGTTTTGCTAATACGAGTAATTACATAATAAATCATACAAATGCAACACATTTAGTTCAAATGCAGGTTTACTTTGAAAAACCCTACTTTGAAGTTCAGCTACAGGGTTAAATCCATGATGGCATTAATCAATATACAGGGTGTTTCGTAACTCTTGTCTCATATTTTCTGGGATTGTTCCTGGATCCAAAGTAAACACCAAATCACTGTTCATTTGTCTAAACTCATTTAGGTTGTTTTAATGTGACTAAAATGTGTTTTTTATTAAACAATTCATATATAAAACAAAATAATACCAAATTTTTATCAACCCTTTGTATTAGTAATACTTACTTGAAAAAAACTTTCAAACGAAAATAGCACTTTCTCAAAACATTTTAAAGAATAACTTGTCTTAGAAAATGTAATTCCCTATCTATTATTGGTGTTTTTTTTTTTTTTCTTTTTTTTTTTTTTTTTTTTTTTTTTTTTAAATTGGTTGGAGAATAACGGATTTATGGCATTTCTCGTCAGACAGTACACGCCCCTCTTGTAGGCGATATTCACGATCGAACGGAAATGCAACAATGGAAAAAATTAATAATATTTTATTGCCATTTACCTAGAGTAAGTTTTGTTTTGTGGTGTTTGCATCAGGATATTGTTCATCACAATTTTCTTCCTGAACTTAGGCGATGTACCATTAGAAACCAGAGCAAATGTTTTTTTTGGTTTCAGCATGATGGTAACATTATCAGGAACCATCTTGATGTAGTTGTTTATTTACAGCAAAGGATCGGACGTGATGGACCTAACCTATTTCCACTTCGATCCCCTGATCTGAATTCAATTGATTTTTTCTTTTGGGGGCGGATGAACGAATTAATTTACGAAACGCATGTAGACACCCGAGAAGATCTCGTCGCTAAAATTGCTGCTGGGTTTGCTGCGATACAAGATGAAGCCGGTGTGTTTGAACGTGCAAGAGAGTCGACAATGAAAACGTACAGGTCTAGTAATGTGGTTGGAGGGCGACATTTTTAACAAATTCCGTTAGCTTGAAAGACGTATTGTTTGTTTTTTTTAATTGTTCAAGTATTAACAGGTGGTTTTATTATTTAATATTACTCCATTTTGCCTCATAACTGAAACAGAATGTGCCAATAAAATTAATTATTGCAACATACTAAGAAAACTCTTAAAAGTACTTAGCAATAGTCCAATAGCATAAATTTAATAAAACTTGTGTAAACAAACAGTTTTTTGTGTAAAAATAAATTAAACGCATTTAATTAAATTTTTTTTTGAAAAAAAATTGTATTTATTTTGTTTCATTGTTGGGGGGGGGGGCGTTTACCGTTTGGGGAGAAATGCCATAAGTCCGTTATTCTCCAACCAATTTCAAAAACAAAAAAATTAAACGATAGGGAAATAAATTTGCTAAAAGCAGTTATTCTTGAGATTTTTTCGAGAAAGGGCCAGTTTCTTCATTTATTCCCCTTTGTAAGTTTCAAACGGCCGCTATTTTGAAAATATTGAAGTCAAGGCAATATAAATTTTCTCCCATGCAGTTAGTATTAAACAAAGGGTATTAGTACAAATTTGGTATTATTTAGTTTAGTAAAGTTTTAGATATGAATTGTTTAATAAAAACGCGTTTTGGTCACAGCAGGACAACCGAAATGATTTTAGACAAGTGTACAGTGATTTAGTGTTTATTTTTTACCCAGGAACAATCCCAGAAAATATGTGACAAGAGTTACAAAATATCCTGTATATAATAAATGTAATGGTGATTTGTAGGTGCGTGCCATTATAATTCTGTAACCCACCTCGCAGCTCTCGGGGGTGTTATGGTGGGGTAGCCCACCATCCCCCAAACATAAAGACGGTTTCGATTTGTAACTGCAGTGGTTGGGTTCGGACATATGGGTGTAGAAAGAGTGCATCACACCAATGGACTTCTTATGGAAAATCAGTGAAGCAGATGGTAATCGAGTGCGGAAGTGGCCGAGACTGGACAGAATGTTCCTGAATGTTCTAAAAGCTTCCAGTACATTCCCAGAATGCTCTAGTATATTCAGCTCAGAATGTTCCAAAATGTTAAAGAATTCCCCAAGAAAGTTCTAGAACGTTCTGAAACCAGAAACGGGGTGTGGAATTAGAGATCTCAAACTTGGCACATATTGCTTAAGTTATATAGACTGCAGGAGAGAAAAAATTGAGCATTTCGATTATTTGCGTCCAAGATGTAAAGTATTGTTCGTAGAAAATATTTTAGACGTGAAATTCACCTCAAAAAACTGGCAGAAATCACAGGGTTCTGCTTACTGGCTCATGGCTGACTATGCAAGTAAGCCTACATCGTTTGAAACATAGGTACATAAACCTACATAAGCCTACAAGGGAATCATAGATTGATTTGAATGAAATTCTCTATACGTTTATGGGCAGGCGTACTCTCAATATTTAACTCGGGGAAGAACTTTCTGCACAGCAAATCTCCACTTATTCCAGTGTCGTTCCTTTCCTCTCTAGTTTATTTCAAAATATGTTTAACTACATCCACCATATTTCTTGGCCGTAACTTCGTCTCTGAGTTTCAAGTGGCCATGATAATATTCCAAGTTTTAACGATCCAAATCAATTGTTGCTTCTAGGTTTCTCAGTTCAACCCCCACCTGTTGCATCCAGCACCTGGATTTCAGATTCCCTCGGCCTTCTCTTTACTAGGTACGATTTGCTGGTTATATTATTATAAATGCACCAACAAGAGTTTCTTGGCATTTACTAGCTACATCTGTGTCATTCAACCTCATTATTCCTCGTCACTTTCATAAGCACATATCTCACAAATTTTGTTACTTAAATTTTAGTACCACATTATTTTATTGGTCAAACTGAAAATAAAGCGAAATTATTTGCTACAAGTAACTCTGAAGTTTCCACTGACCATAGCGAGCCAGAGATGTTGCGGAAATTTCACACGTACATCGGAATTCGCTACTATAATAATAGTCCAGTAACCTTGTCATGAAAAGGGGAGCTAAGTTGCATCAAGTGGTGGTAGTAGGTTTCCTTTTTTTCTTATGTGGGATGGAACGGAGATGCAAAATCCAAGTTTCGACGTGAGCAACCAACCCTGATCACTTTTGAATATCTCAGATCTGTAATAAATGCACTCTTTCCATTTTCCCCCTTTTGGACATGAAGAAGCACGTTTTAGAGGAAGATATTCTATACACTTTTAAACTTTACTAGAATAAACTTGATACAATTTGAGACCAACCAGAATGGGCTTGGTAGACCTAAGTTTCCGAAATACAACTTTTCAAAGTTTGGTAAAGTTTACAAACTTCAACATTTTGAGCTAATGTTCATGTTTCGTCATGTGCAATTGTCTTTATATCTTCAATAACTTGTCTGATATTATGAGTCAGTGAAGTATTATTCAATTAAACATTTTAAAGGGGTGGGAGAGGAGGGGGAAGGTTTTGTGGGGGGAGGTATAATGCTACCAAACATCATTTTTACTCCACAGACTTGCGTTTGTGTGATAACCTATTCTGCAGTATGGCTTTTTGCTTAGACGTGGATTTTTTTGAAATCCACAGATTTATCCAAGGCGTGCAGTAACACTGGCATTCCACAATAGAGAAACACTTTTTTAATTAATTATCACCAAACTATTGCGTTTTAATTTAAACGTTGTTTCTTTTGTAAAATTTATATTAATACATCTTAAGATTTGTAAAAATTTACAATGGCTAAGTAATCTTTTAACTTTAGATGTCAACGAAACATTATTTAAATATTTGAGTAGACCTAATATTTTACTATACTTTAAAACGGAACACAAAAATATTTGTAGAAAACCCAATGTACAGTCTACACAGGACTTAGTACAAATTGTTTCATGCTAAACATAACCTAATATTACATAAATAAATACTGTATTTAAATGTAAAATAAACAATATCAGACCTTACCCATAATACAACAATTAATTAATAATACTAATAGGCTAAATTTATAAGACAATTTGTCAATAAATTATTTTATCAAATAAGCAAGCTATATATTGAATAATCTGAAACATAAGTTTCAAATTTGTAAAAACTTTATTTATTTTGCCAATTCATGATTCAAGTTCTCATATTTTAAGTCACTTTCATCAGTAAAATCATACGTATTAATTTATGCGTAAATCATTTCAATTAACTATATTGTTTTAAACATTTTTCAAGCTTTGGTATCGAGGGTGGTCAATGATAAAAAATCGTTGAAAGCGTGATATTGTAGACGAAAAGTTCGCTTTTAAATGGAATTATTCAACGCTAAAAACGTAGCCAACATTGCGGATTATTCGCTTCGTTTTGACGCATTTGGTATCACGATGTGAATTACATCACCGTTTTGGTTGTGAATATTCAGCGCTAAACTTTAAAAGAGCATTAAAACCAATCTAAAAAAAAAAAAATTTCATTATTGTCATGGGTGTACTTTAGATTTCCTTTGAAACACTGTCAAGAATTTGTATATTCGTTTTATAAAGTCATTATTTATTTCTGTGTGTTACATTAATGATCCATTATGTGTTTATTTTCTTTACGGATAACGATGCAGTTCAAACATCACACCTCGACATTTGCACCAAACTCTTCCATAAGAGAAAGCGAGTCCAAAGACCAAAGTCATCAAAGAAAGAACCTAAGGATGCATTATGACTCGCTCCTTTCCCTCACAGGTTACATAAAGTATAATGTCAACGAGGTGCCTCACAATAGCGCATAAAGTAGTCCCGGTATTGTTTCCTTAGCTCCTGGCACAGGGCGGAGTGAGCCAAGGAGTGGGTGGGCCTACCGATATCCAACCTCACCTACGGAAATTTAACACCGTTTTGTGATATATTTTTAATTGTTCCATTCTACTGTACTGCAGTGGTTGTACTGGCTGGATGTACTTTATGGTTGTTTTGTCCGAAGTAAGGTAGGCCGTACAATTGTACTTCTATACGGTTGATTTAATGCAGCAGATGGTAGTTATTGTTGGGTATACAAATCACAATTGTGTATATTTTAACACGTTTTGTATAAGTGATGGTGATTTTTACAACTATTTAAGTGGAAAATGGTTAAGGTTTATGAGTAAAAGAAATATAAAGAATCTACACTTTTTCCAGAAATCGCATAAATATTACGTCTGTTGTTGAACCCTATTTTACTGTTAACATCTGCTGACTAGATAACATGTCAGTCAGTCCATGTACGAAGGACCATCGTTTGCAATAAAACGTTTATGTGCAGGTAGTTTTTGATAAATCGAAATGCAGAACTGAAGAGATATTTAAAAATTGGTTGCTTTTTTGGGACAACCTTCCGTATATAATAAACCAAATTAAATCTCACCTATTCAAATGAAGGTTTTATAGTTGAATTCGTCTTTAAATGTCTTTAAATGGGGCAGAGAGTCCAGGTACACTCCAACGAAGAGTCAATCACACAAATATTTCTTAAGGGCGGACAAAGAGTCTTTTCTGATTTGCAGCTGAACTCTTTGCCCACCTCTTTACGTTTGTGCATGGCGCTAAACTAACATATCTGTTAACTGGTATTTTTTGAAATATCATGATATAAGTAGGCCTATAGCATTAAATTATATACATAATGTTGGTCTTTAGACTTAACACTAACCAGTGGATTGCTAAATGTCATACCTATGTCAAAATTTCACCGACCGACGAAATGCCATCCGCACCTTTTCTATGACAGCCGGACTCTTCGTTTTCCTCCCGATAGCCTGGTAACAGATGTTTATTGACCGTCACAGCTATGAGCCTCCAAACCCATTGAAAATATTTTCATCGGATGTACCTGAAATTCTTAACATTTATAAAAGTATCATTTAGAAAAATCTTGAACCCAAATATATCTTCTAAATTTCAAAATTTGGTACGTTCTGATTACAATATGTTTACATTTTTCCCGTTAAACTGCTGCATCTGTTAAAAGATTTATGATGTAACTCGCAGTCCCAAATCAATCATATATAACATGACAACTTTCAATACTTAAACAAAACATAAATATACAAATCTATAAAGACTTAACGTACATTAAAATATTTCTTAAAATTTCAGCTTCAATTAAACATATTTACCAATTAAATAAAATACAACATTCTTTGTGTTTTCTGTTGTGTTTTTACTGACATTTGCTTGTGGTATTTCATGTTCATGATACCATAATTATGTTTCTTCTGGTATTCTAAATTTAAAATTTGATCTATATTCTTACATTTTAAACTAGAGAACTTCGTTCCCTGCTTGCTTCGCTCACCTCTCCCCACGGATACTCGGGGTTTCTCCGCTTGCTCCCCATCTATAGCCTACTCGCTAAGAAACCAATGCAATGAAAAATCAACCCAAGGAGTTGAAAACTACTTCGGATAATCTCACGACCCCGTTCATTTCATCTCCCACCAAACAGTAGAGAAAACATTTTATTTTCTGTCATTTCCTAATTTTTCGTCACATTAGGGGTGGTTTCGCCCCCTACGGCGAACCCTTGTGGTGCATTTCTTGGTCGGTTTCTGTGGGGCTACTAAATTTCTAAATGTTAATCATAATTTGTGCATTCCATAGCATTATTTGGAGGTGTCATAATCTTTGTTAAAAAAAAAGCTGTAAAAAGGATGGTTTTGCATTTTTAGGGGTGACGCCGAGATTTTAGAGCCGCGGGACCCCGATTTTTGGAATCAGCGACCCAAAGAACATAGGGTCCTAGTGGTCTGGTCCGGGAGGCGTTTCCTGAGGTCATACAACGAGTTTTAAATGGACTTGTATAGTAAAATATTTGGAGTTCCATCTATGTGGCAAATTGTACTGTGATATCTGTTACAGACTTACAGACACACAAATGAGTAATCATGTAAGGGTTCTGTTCCCTATTTAAAACAAAAATTTAAAAAGTAAATTTCACAAATATTTTGGAAAAAAGTGAACATTTTAATCAATATGTTTTTTTCTTAATCAGTATAGAAATTTTCCTATTTAAAATTTCTACTTCCTTAGTAGAGCGAAATAACATGTGGCCACTTTTTTAAATACTGTAGTTTTCCGAGTAATTTGGTAAATACTAATTTGAAATCAACTTACTTGTTACACATTTATTACTATATTGAATTAATAAAGTTGTCTGTACTATCGCTAACAACAGATTATAAGGCTTTTTAGTGCTACGCACACTATTTTCCTTCTTTTTTCCACACACATTTTAACAAGTCTTGCTGATTATTTTTAATTAATGTATAATATCAATAATATCCTCAAAACTATGATGGTAAAATAGTTTTAAATATCTGAATGAAAATATGAAGTTTACTATATATAAGAAATTATAATACAGGTTTACAGGATCCAACATGATTTCGGTTTACTTATAGAATAGAATCAAGAGATACAAATTTGTCTTGAGAATATGAAATGGGCGGTTAATGGAAATTCCACAGAGAAATAGTCATCATACCAGTTTAGAGGTGATATAAAACTGCTGATAACTATATCAACACTGAAAATCGTCCATCAGCTGTGTTGTGCGTTTCAAGAGAATACATATTTGTTTACTGCTTATAAACGTAATTTCTTTGAAATGGTCTGTAACTTATAGTAGTTTCCCTTTAAACTTGAGTTATACTTTTAAATTGATGAAATACATAATTGTATATTGGCAATAGGGGCACATTGTTAATGTAATTTTACTTACCATATTAAATTATATATGTGAATGCTCAAAATGCTGGCCAATATGCAGGGCTGGTGAAAAGTCTGAGAAAGGTTTAATATTTCGTATGTAAGAAAAATTTGAAGGTAAATGTGATTGAGGAAGCTATTCGATGTAAAAATACTATTTTATTAAGATATCAAAAATTTGGCCCTCAACCTTGGAACCGTCATTTTGATACTAAATTTTGTTTAAATAGGAAAGTGGTCATGTGATAAATCATTTCAATGTATAATTTTAGGACAAAATCAATGGTGAAAACCGCACATCCATATCTCAAACCGTTCTGAAGGGATTTGCATTTATTTACATTGAATCATATCATTTAATGTAAAAATGAAATAAAGTACATTAAACTTCTTATGAATAATATTAAACATATCAAACAATCAAATCAAAAGGTATTAATTTAATGTACATCAATTAATTTTAACAATAGTGAACAAAAATAATTATAATAATGCAAGTACTAATAAAGTAGTAATTAAAATAATGATTAGTAATCTATATATATAAAAATGAATTGCTGTTCGTTAGTCTCGCTAAAACTCGAGAACGGCTGGACCGATTTGGCTAATTTTGGTCTTAAAATGTTTGCAGTAGTTCATAGAAGGTTTATACGTAAAGAAAAATTTGAAAAGTTTCCCGAAAAAGTTTCAAATTTGGAAGAAACTCAACAGCCTTTACTGTATGAACTCAAAACCATGGCTTACAAAAACAGCTGTTCGTATAAAAAGCTTAGCACACGTTATGTTTGTTTACAATCATTACCATAGCAACATTACATAGCAAATTTATAATCACTTTAATACTCTTCAAAATTAACAGCTTTTTAAGGTTAGATTGGAAAACTATAAACAAACAAAAGGAAAAATCAACGAAAAATGCTTACAGAATTATAATTCAACTCAAACATAGGTTATTAAATATCTATATATAGGCCTACTTAGAGATATGCTGTTTAAAATATTGTTTATATAAAATATATCATAACTATGAATTTTTTAATACTTTTCAAAACATATTTAATAATAATAACAAACAAATTATTTGACACCATGCATAACCATAAACATACACGAGTTTAAACATATTATATTGAAAACTAAACAAACAATCTGAATTAAACTAGGCCTAAATGCCATTAAAATATCACATTCGTAGCTTTATTTTGATATATAATTGTATATTTAAATATTAAACAATATCTTATACTAATTAGGCCTATACATTTAAAATTACAAACTCTATTTGAACCAGTTTGTTACATCATAAATTAACGCGGATGTTACAAAGTGATTCAAATATCTTTTCTACGACCCCCAGCTAATTTAAACCCTCGCTAAGAAAGGGTTAAAAAAAATTCGAAATTTTATTGCGGTTTGGGGGAGGGTCAAAGTTACTAAAAATTCCTATAAGAACGAATTGGAATGAAATTTGGTAAGTAGCTTCCTTTTAGGCTGTAGGTGCTCGCAACATTGTCAATGAAATTAAGTGAAAGTCAAAATTAGTAAAAACTATAAATTAAAACGATATAGTTAAGGCTTTTTCATGTTAGATAGTAGTTTACAGGAATACACTTTTCAGTGCTTTCTTAAATAACGTAGCCTTTTTTTCAACGAACACTTAAAAAGAATACAATTACGACAAAAAGACTGAAAATACTAACAACCACGGGCAACGCCGTACGGGTCAGCTAGTTAATTATAATAATGGCGGACCAAATTTTGGACATCTTATTAAAATAGTATTTTTTACATGGAGTAGATTCCTCAATCACACCTACCTTCAAATTTTCCTTATATACGATATACTTAGCCGTTCTCAGACTTTTCACAAACCCTGTATACCGTGCAATGATACTCTGATAAGTCAATTGGGGTTGAGGGCTAAAAATGTCAAAACCTAAATTCTCCCATGAATAGTTAACATTAATGGAATCATAACTATTGTAAATTATATAGATTTGCTTTAATAAATATGTTTTTTTTTTTTTTTTTATTGGAGTCATTTCTTATCTATCCACTATTCTCATGTAAATGTTGTATTTTCTATAGTTTTCAGTTTATGATTGTGTAAACTTGTGGAGATGTAGTCGTATTAATAAAACGCGTTTCACATTGCCACAGACAACAAACTTTTTCAATAGTTTCAGCGCTAAATTGTTAAATCAAATCACAAAATAATCTATAACAAATGTAGTTAATATACGCACTCGCCTTTCTTCAAATCACAGACAGATGTTGTAGAACGGATGACCATTGAATCATTAAACTCACGCTGAGCACAGTACTTAGAGACAAAGTAATAAAAAATCATTTCGCATTGTCCCGCGAGTAATTGTCACCCGCTGACCCTCTCACGGCTTTTGTCTCGGGCAAGAGGGGTTGAGAGAGAATTCTTTCGGCCGATTACCCCAACTAATTGCGGGATACGAGAGGGAGGCGAAGGTGTTTCTGTAAAGAAAATCGGAAATTGGTATAATCGAAGTAAGGACGAGACCGGACTGTGTAAGGTAGTGAGCTGCGCCCATTGGGAGCTAAGCCGGCGATAAAAAGATCTTTCTTTGATTACATCGGACTTGTTAGGCTTATGGACCAGCTGGCTCTAAGGAATTGCATTCGTTCGCTACGCATATGCTGTAAGCTTCACGATGTCTGGCTTGTATTAATGAGACAATACGGTGTAGTTACTATTCAGTAGAAATTAATTTTACCGTCATAATTTTAATTTTAAAAATAAAAGTACGGCTGTTAAAATTGCGTTAAAAATAATTTGCTTTCTAACACTTGCAACAGTGTAAATAAATATTTTAAACAATTTATTGAAATTTGGTACCAATAAATAACTCTCATGACAATAAATGTTTCTGTTTATGTATACAAAATGTAAGATGGCGGTGGCAATGTGGTGGATGCGTGTTTGCATAAAGGCGCTGCATAGGCAATTTGATTACATGTTTGCTTTTACATTAAATTAATAGGGGAAACCAATGCGTGCTGTGCACGCCAACCCCGTTGGAACCTTCTGTAAACATAATCATGTTATGTTTTCTTTATAATAAAGGTGTAGTATTAACAATAACCCCAAAGCTAAGATGGTAAATAATGTTAAATATTCAAATCAAATTACTTCGTATATTATATAACAGCAGTTATGATAAAGGTTAATAGAACCAGAAAGGCTCAGGTCTACGCTTTAATAAAAACCTAACTTGAAAGTTAGAAATACAAATAATTGCTTCAAAGTGTGGAATCAGCTGTTAATGGAAATATTAGAGCAAACAGCCGTTATCTGTTATTTTATTCAATTGGTTGCTATGGTAATAAATGTAAATATATATGTTGGTTTATCAGTGCAGGCCTAACATAAGTATTTTTTCCGACTAAATTTACAAATATTGAAATGAAAAATGTTTTGATGAAAATGAATTACAGCCTATGTTACTCAGGGATAGTGTAGCTTTTTATTAGTAAAACTATTTTTTCAATCGGTTCAGTAGTTACAGAGATTACCCCCTACATACAAACAAACAACAAAAAAACAAACTTTATTTCTTTATAATATTAGTATAGAAAAGGAGCCTGATAGTCAATGTCCCGTTAGTTATTATCATAATTGTATCATCATTATAACAGCAATTTGTTTTCATTTTTAAAGATAGGCGTGTTTATTTAGTCTGTTATAAACAATTTGTCTTTTAAAATTAAAATTCCCAATTCTGCAAAACAATATAACACATATGAGAGAACATTGTAAATCTATAAATTCAATTTAGTGTTGTTGAAAAACATATATAAAATAACATTTAGTGAAAGTACTTACACATAAAGTTAATAGAAGTTTCTCTCGTTTTAAACAAATTGAAACAATAAAACAGTTTAAAATGTCTTGCTAACCAAACTAACATACACAATAATAAGTAAAACTTCTAAACACTTATTAATACATAAACTACATCATTAGTAATTCCTAGCTTCGCTAAATTCGAAATCCCGAGTACAATTTGAAATCAAACTTTTGTTTTACGACTCAAAAACATGTTTATATGTTCTTGGGGTGGGTAATGAAAAAGTGTTTGTTAAACAAAGTATTTGAAGGTGCAGGACTTCAAAAAAGTTCATGATGCGCAGCTTGTGTTAGTATTTAATCTCAGTGTGATTTATTGCCACATTTTGTACATTCTATCTACAAATATGTCTATACTTTTTAACAATCTGATATTAAAAATTGAGGTACAATAATAATTTTTTTTAAAATAATATTGACACATTTAGATTAAATGTAATTATAATTGTCAAATTATTTTAAAAAATCTATTACAATTACAAAATTACTAGCTGACCCATGTGAATATTTCGCAGGTTAGGAGTAGGCCTATACTTGCCAGATTTAATACGTTGATTTAATTCAGTTAATTACGTTTATTTATTTACGTTGGTTTATAAATAACAGTTTATATAAATTTATTACACTTAGGGTTGATTTAATTTGATTGGTAGATTACACTTGCATATAGAATATAAACAATCTAACTAACAGCTGTCATGCTACCTAAACAGATTGTTAATAGATTGTGCCTTTCATTAGGAATCATAGGAAATATAATATAAAAGTTTTTTAATCAATTTTTTAAGGAAAACATTAATGTTAAGCTAATTGTATATTTTTGGCAATAGAAGGGAACATAATTTTTAAAATGATGTTTAAATCATTAATTTTGATGAAGAATTAAGGGAGATATCGTTTAGCGACAAAAAAACACCTTTGAGAAATAATATATAATTATTACAAAACTTGTATGATCGCAATATATTCAACTTCCTACAACCATTGATATAAGGCTAAAATATTTAGAATTTTCTCTCTATTTTCGATTTCGTTTGTTTTTATCGATTTTTTAAAATATTTTTTAGAAATCAATAGAACTTTTTAAAGAGGTTGGCTAATGTAAAAATCACGCCTCAATACATACAATTTTGTTAGTTTAAGGAAATGATTAATTAAATACAAATGCATTTGTAATATTCTTTCGTTTAACACTATAAGTAAGATTTCATCAGATTTAAAATACCTTGAAAAATAATTTATTCTTTTTTTAAACAATTGAAAATGGTGGGTCTTAAGCAACAGAGCTTTTTCTTGTAACGCTCAACAATTAATTTGAACATAGCTAAGTCTTAAATGTTCGGGTTCAAATTTTATAAAATTTTTAAATATTTACAAAACACAAACAAGCTTTAACTTAAAAATATACATTAGCGAATTCCGTGTTTTGATTGTGAATTTTGGAGCTCACCTGTTGGTAAACAAATAGAATTGTTAAATACTACTAAAAGCTCTAACTCCGTACTTAAAAACAGTTAATTTTCTTCAAATTATTCCAATTTATATTTGGTTCATACCAACAACTTTTAAAAGAAAATACACGTTAAATGCCTTGTATTTTAAAATGTGTCGTACAAATCTGTGATGAAAAACTCTAATTGAAAACTAAAATTTAATTGCAATATTATCTGACATTAAATTTCCATTTAGACTAATTATATTAATTAGGTCTATATTTCTTCTATTAATGGTTTTGAATTTCCTAAGCTGTAGGAACTGAGAACGACTATATTTCAAAACCGGTCAGTTAAATATGAAGATATAAGGAGAAAAACTTTGCTAAATTTAAACCATTTAACAAAAGAGAGAAACTCGTGAGTTTTTGCTTTAAAACAATTGTTTAAATATGTTTGACTCTTGTTCTGTTTATTGTTCTCTAAATCACAAAACATTCCCCCTCTCTCTCTCTCAAGACAAATAGTGCCAATAATGAGACTATCTATATGGAAGACGTGGTTGTAATTAATAAGTCTTCCCTTTAATAACTCCAACAGTCACGCACTGAATAAATCAAGTCAGTTTACAATAATTACACCCAACTATTCTTGTCGAAAGAAGAAGGAAATTTGCATATAAAAACAATCACCTAAGGGAACCGGAGATTTCTTTAATTTATTGGCGATTAAGAGAATTAATTACGTCGGTATTTTACGCGAGAAATCGGGATCCTTAACGGCCTTTTAAAATTATTAAAATTTCGAGAAAATTAATCACGACCTGGGGTCTTTTGTCGCCCACCTTAAAAGGGAAAGTAATGCGCTTCACCGGGCGTTCTTTGATTTAGCAACATTGTAATTTTGATCGCACGTAGGCGGTTGATGTTTTATGGGTTTTTGATTGATTATTATTGTGGCTTCATAGCAGCAGTCGACATTTTAACACTGCTTGTTACATTTATGGTGGTTTCGAAATATGAATTATAGGCTTGTTTTATTCGATCTAAAACCTATTGTAATGTTGATGTCTTTAATCATAGGTTTTGCTTTAATTGCGAGTTGTTTTTCTATGTTTATAAGGTAGGTTTATGTTAGTTAGTCAATTGTAAGTTTTAGTTATTAAAATATCTAGAAACTGCCATCTATTTAATTAAGATAGTGACAATGTTAGTGTTGCCATTGCCATTGCATTGATATCTTCTCTTCTATTATGTGTCAAACCACTTTAAATGAAGATCCTATTTAACTTTTTTTAATTGATTTAGAAACCAGCTCGTAGGCCTATAACTTTAAAAAAAAATTTCGATAATTTCCTATTTGCGTGCAAACTTTAAAATAACTCATGAAAACCACCGCTGTGTAGTATTTTTGAATTATAATTCCATTTAAGACCAGAGGGAGATGATATTTAGTAATTCCTAATGTTCCCCGATCTCATTACACATGTTACTACTATAAATCATAATTTTTATATAAAATATCCCTTCTATGATGTTTAGTAATTCCTAATTTTCCCCGACCTCATTACACATGTTACTACTATAAATCATAATTTTTATATTAAATATCC
>JAGFPH010000083.1:290755-360616 GCA_018207615.1 Philaenus spumarius
TAGTAATTCCTAATGTTCCCCGACCTCATTACACATGTTACTACTATAAATCATAATTTTTATATTAAATATCACAAACTAATCCCTTCTATTTTAAAACATAAACTTGACCCTGACTTAGACTTAGTTTGACCTAACTTGATCAAACTTAACGCAACGTGATTAAAATTAAATGTACCTGACCTAGCGTTACATAAGCTAACTCCAATCTATCTTGACAAACTCATATTATCCACTTATGCCATGGTGCTATATCAACTCATTTTGCCATGTTAAATCTTAAATCTACTCCTATTACAATCAGCTATAAGGACAACTTCCGTACATACGGTTCTACATACACTGAAAGTCCTTAAGGCCATCCTTCTCTCAAATTTTCCCAACATGTCCTTGTATCTAGCTCAATATCTTAAGACTTCATACCAAATGACAGTCCAATAGAGTACTATAGGATGCATTAGTACTCTCCTCAGCTTACCTAACCTACCCTAGAAGAACCTTAACAAACCTAACCCTACATAATTCAAATTAACTTAACTAACTCAACCTAACCCAACCTCACTTCTCTAACTTTACTCTCGTCAACACACCTAATTAATACTAAATTAAAATAATCATAACTAACCAAACACCTAACCTTACCTAAAAAACGAAATTTACCTAACCTAACCTTACTCTCCTCATCTTACCTAACCTACCCTAACTTAACCCACAACAAGGTAATTAAACTTAACTTAACCTAACCAAACCTTACTCTCCTCAACTTATCTAATTTAATCTAAAGTTAAGTAATCAAATCTAACCTAAAACCCATCGTAACTGAACCTAATATAGCCTAAAACTTAAACTTTCATAACTTACACTAACGTAACCAAACCTAACCCAACGTAATTAAACTTAACCCTATCCAAACCTAACCCAGCGTTAACTTACCTAACCTAAAGTAGGCAGCATTCAAATCTATTTTCCTACACTTGCCTAACCTACCTTAACGTAACGTAACCAAACCTAACCCATAGTAATTATACTTAGCCTAACCAATCCTAACGTACTTAAACATATCCAAACCGATTCTTATGTAAACTTACCTTATCCTAGAGTTTGAATCATTCATTATTACTCTTCTCAATGAATCTGACCTACCGTAGCGTAAAGTAAATAAACCTTCTACAACGTCATAATCTAACCTTACCTCTTCAACTTACCTAATTTACCCTAAAGAAGAGTAATCAAACCTAACCCAACTTAAAACCGATCGTAATTAAATCTAACATAACCTAAAATTTAAACTTACCTAACATAATCTTACTCTTGAAAACCTACCTAACTAACTTAACGTAATCAAACTCAAACCAACGTAATTAAACATAACCCTAACTATCCAAACGTAGCCTATCGTAAACTTACCTAACCTACCTTAACCTAATCTTATATAACCTAGAGTAGGCGCTTTCAAATCTACTCTCCTCAACTAACCTAACCTATCTTAACGTAACGTAACCAAACCTAAAAAAACGTAATTACACTTAGCCTATCCTAACGTAATTCAATCTTACCGAACCGATTCCAACGTAAACTTACCTAACCTAGAGTTCGCATCATTCATGATTTATTCACCACAGCTCAAGGTAATTATCAACGTAAACTTACCTGTAGCCTAAAAAAACTATCCAACTATGTCGTTAATTAATACCGCCTGAAAACCAACTCGAAGACACCGCATTATGCAAGCTCGAGGGTGAACGGGTCATCACGGAATGTGCTTTAATTTTAAGCATCGCCACTCCACGGACTTTAATCAAGACCATGCATATTCAACACAGACCCCAGACATACCACTGGTGGAATCTACGGAAAAATCTTTTCATTATAATCGTCGTAAAGCATAGCGCGGACAACTATTCCTAGGATTATGATGAAATTATTCCGTGTTCGCATTAATCAAGCCGAGATATTTAGAACGGTTTGTGTAGGCCTACTCCGTGCTGTATGAAGGAATTGTGTTCGTACAGTAATGTTAATAAAGACTAGGAAATAGTTGTGGTAAATTTGTTACGCTGTTATAGTCGCGGGAAATTAAATAAACAGTTTAATAAAGTGCGGTTGTGTTGTCTTTCCTCCTACACTGCTGTAAATAAACGGTACCAGGAACTGGCACATACTTTCTCACAAACATATCTAAATTATTTAACAGATTCACTGTGACTTGTAGGGTGGGGTAGGAGAGGTGATTTTTTATTAAAGTTGGAGATTAACTAATAAATATTATTATTATTATCTAGAGAGAAAACTATTCGATCGATTTCGAACAAATTTGCTCCAGACATGTCAAGTAGGACTGTATAGATGCACGAAAAAAGGTTTTGAAAAATTTGGAAAAACAACCCCCTTTATGGCCAAAAAACCCCCAAAAATCATTTATTATTATTATTATTAGCTAAACGAGAATTTTTAGAAATATGCGGTTTTTTTCTTATGGTAGGGCACATTAAAGGCTACAAATAAGCAAAATTTTATCAAAATCGTTAGAGCCGTTTTTTTTATAAAAAATAATAACTGATTTTTTGGGGGTTTTTTGACCAAAAAGGGGGTTATTTATACAAAAATTTCAAAACCCTTTTTCCTGCATCTATACAGGCCTACTTGACATGTCTGATGCAAATTTGGTTGAAATCGATCGAATAATTTTCTCACTAGCTTTGTATACATAAAGACATACATACAGACAGACATTTTGTAAAAACCACTTTTTTGGACTCAGGGGGTCCCAAAACGGATATTTCCACAAAAATCTCAACATCGATTTTTTTTTTTGCGATCACTATACTTTCTCTATACTATAGTATAGTGAAAAAGTAAAAAGTCTTATTACTAGATTCGTTTCGGAATTGAGAATGGTGGTTATCGGAGAAACAAAATTAGGGACGATGAATTTAGAAGTTACAAAAAGTAAAGAAACGACAAAAAACTTTATAAATTAATTGTACCAAATTTTACAAATAAAATAGTTGATTATAAATAAGCCGTAAAAATGCGAACTTGAGTTGGGTACCTAGGTTTCTGGCGTCCTGAACGAGTTCAGCTAAGGACTATTGTGCGCATTTACAAAGTAATATTAAAATTCGACGTTTATATATATACTAGCTGGAAGCCGATCTACGATCTGGTTATGATCCCATCAGCTAAACTCTGGCTTTGTTTTATATCCCCGATAAAGCAAATTATAAAATTATCTTTAAAAATTATTTTATTAAAATATTTTAATAAATATGTTTAATTGATATGTTTTTATCGATTGACTATTAAAAAAAAAAAAAAAAAAAAAAAAAAAAAAACTATATATCAGGTATGTAAGTGATAAACATACTCAATGTACAGTATTAAACATCATGGAAACTGCAAAGTATGTTAGGTTTGTGTTTAAATATTGTAAATGTATTTAAACATTGTTGTTTGTTTATAGTTTAACGTACCCTAAATGTGTGTAAATACCATATAGGATTTTTTTAGGTTAGGCCTATAACATTTCACAACTTAATTAATAAAGGGTAAGTTTTAGAAGCTGTTGTTGTTTGACGTCTATGTTATATGATATTTATTAGTTGCTATGGTAACTACCGATACACATTAGGCCTACCACATACTTTAAAGGAAACATCTGATTATGGTACTGGCATTGAAAACATTTATGCATCAGCTGTGATGTGTATTTTAAATGGACAAATTATGCATCAGCTGTGCTGTGTATTTTAAATGGACAAATTTTACTTTTTAATTTGAGAAAAAGATGTAGAAAACGAGTTTTCCGGTAATTTTCAATAAGTCCAACTGACTTATTGGGTAACAAATAACTTATGTACCAAATTACAAGGGAATCCTTAGAGCCGTTTTCGAAATAAAATTCTGCAAAAACATACAATTATTGCTCATTTAAGAATATAAGATACAGGGTGCCCCAAAGTCCTCCCCTTTAACTTTGGAACAAGTTGAAATAAATAAATGAGCTTCGTGGTATCTTTATATGACAAAGGGAGATGAATTTTGGTGTAACCGACCATTTCACCCCTTACCCTAAAATGGGGGATTTGAGAGGGTAATTCAAAATCTTAAATGCAAACCTCTATCATATGATACCTCATTTTAAGGACTTGATTGACCTCTACCTTGAAAGCACAACTACTGATAACAATCCAGTTATAACAGCATCCGGTGATTTTGAGCATTTAATCTAAATTTAGAATTAAGGTGAGTCTGTAGTTTTATTACGAACGAAAAGTATTGTAACGTACCTGATTAAAAATCCGTGTTAATAAGATGTTTTAAATTTTGACTGGCCGCTATTTTCGATAGGGTTTAGAGACCTCTAATTTGAGGCATTCTTCTTCGCGTATCAAGCAATTTAAAATGAGGTATCACTTGATGGGGATTTGTATTTAAGAATTTTGGTACATTCTCAATTCCCCCCCGCCCCTATTTTGGGGTAAGGGGTGAAATGGATGGTTACACCAAAATTCATCTCCCTTTGTCATATAAAGATATCCCGAAGCTCGTTTATTTATTTCTATTGTTCCAAAGTTAAGGGAGGGGGTGGAACTTAATGAACACTTGGTATGTATGTATGCATTTATATCGTTTATAATGTATTCCTTTCTTTCGCTTTCTTTTCTCCTCGAAAGTGTTATTTCACGCGTAGCATACTCAATATCTTCTAACCAATAAGAATTATCATGGCTGAAATAAAGTATACATTGCCAGATCCCAAACAATACCTTACCTTACTGCGCTAGTATGATAAAAAGTGCATATCTTTATACATTTAAAAAAATAGTTTTTTTGTTGTTTAAAGTTTTTTTATTAATTATAAGGGTACGTGTAATACTACGTTTTTTTCGAAAACTTATTGTAGTAATTTGGGAAATAGAGGTAAGAAATGAGTGAAAAATATGTGCAAACATCTTGAAAGGATACGCTACATGATAGTCTCATTAAATACGGGCTACATAAGTCCCATCCTTGTGAAATGTTTTTGAGTCCTGATATTGGAATTTAATTTGCTTTATAATTAGGTCATATTCCTTTATCGGATTTGGAGAATCTCGTCTGTGAATAGACGGACAGACAAACGTTTGATCTGAAGCCTGAAAATAAAACATAATTTTGTTATACTGTACTAATATACTTAGGGCCTTTCGTTGCCAGAAAATGCGCAGCATAAGAGAAAAATATCTATGTGTACAGTTATGTCCAATATTAATATCAGCATTGGTTTGAAGAAAAACAACAATATTTTGTATTGCATATGCAGAACTAATGTGTTATATCGACAATCGATGTTTAGTAATTTACGAAATATAGCATCAGACTCGATTTTATAACTGTGCTATAACACGTTAAACTTTGAAAATAGAAAAATGCTTTACTTTCTTCGTTAAATAGCCTAAATGTTGTTTACTGCAATACTTACTGTGTAGTACCATTGTATTTAGATGACCTAATAGAACTCCGATCTAATGCAATATTTCAATCCACTGGAAATTCGACTATAGTGGCGCTATCTATTGGGGAAACGACGGATGCTACCAATGCTTTCTCCCTAGCGCTACCTCGCGGCGCGATCATGCACTATTTTCCCGACAACCTTTTTTTCATGCATGCATGATGTATTTTATTATTCATGATCTATGGTAGTACTCACGAGTGTGGACCTGAGATTTACAGGCGCTAAGACTGGTGCCGTTGGCTACAGCTGCACTAGCCATGTCACTAATATTTTTTGCATAACTATCAACCCTCCGATTTCTCAGAAATGCCAACTTTTCAAATCCTAGTGGATCACCTCGGTAACATCCTTCAATACTATTCTTAAACATATTTCCGTGTTTTCAATAGAAGAGATGTAGACCGATGTTTTTAGAAATGCATTTAAAATAAGTGACAGGGCAAAACCAATGCACTGTGCCGTGCGGGTTGCGTCCTTTCCAGGTCCACACTCTTGAGTACAGCACAGTATTTGAACCATTTTTGTCGATATAAACTGCCTAGAAAAATTTATAATCTACATTTTCTAATTAGATTTTCTACGTTTACTGTTTTTCTGGTCTGTCAAAGAGTATAAGTACCAAATTTCAATAATGTACGAACCTTTACTTTCAAAAAAACAAATTTGTTTTATTTGTTTTTGTTTTTCTTACCGTCTTATGGAAAGAAGACGAGTCCCTAAATCAAAGTGTAATTTTTTACTTGACTAAAAACATACATAATATTTATAAATTAGTCCGAAACATTTTCAACCATTTATTAATCTTCCATTTTCTTTTAACATATGTAAACACTTGTAAGTCAGCATTCTTTCTCTCCATACCCTTCCTCCTTGCTTTCACACTAAAATCTTCTTCTTTTTTAAATAACCTATTGAAAATTCCATTAAAAATACAATTATTAAAAATCGAGTTATAACCCATCTTTGAAACCTTATCAAATACCACAAAAACGTTAAGTTTTCCGAACCCCTTAAATTCATTACAACTTGACCTGTATAGACCAGGGGAATTAGAAAAAATAACTTAATTTTGTGATACAGCTCGGTTCAACATTGGATCTTCTGAATTGTGTTCAGAAATTGAACAGGAAAATTCTGACGGCTCGGACAGAATTCCATCGTACCTGCATGAAATGCATCCAAAAGTGCATAATTTTTTTCAATATCTAAAAATTTATAAAACGTGGTGAAAATTACTTCTGGTGGGTTTTGAGGTCCCTGGGTCGGAATCTGACATCGGAAAACGTCGCCGATGCCCTGTGAGTACCACAATTATTTCAAAATTTTAAATAATTTTTATCATCTGTCATATTGTTTTAAATGTAAGTTCTATGTCATTGATTAATAATAAGAAACAGCTGTCAGACGTTTAGTAGCCTATAACCATTTTTAAATCATGAACATTTTGTTTTCCATAGTAGGCTACATCTACCGTTTAAAGTATCCGGGATGACTGGTCAAACCCTTATATGTATATTATTTCTTAAAGTTTTTTTGTGGCTAAGCGATAACTCAATTAATTCTTCATCAAAATGTATTATTCAACCATCATTTTAAAGTTTACGGTCCCGCCTATTGACAAAAAATAAACAAAAACTTAAAATTCATGTTTTCATTACAAAAATGTATTAATTTTTTTTTATATTAGTCAATACTTCATATGGTTCCTAATGAAAGGCGCCATCTATTAACAATCTGTTCAACTAACATGACAGCTGTTTTACATTCTATATGCAAGTGCAAGTGTATTCTATCACGTAAATTAATCAAATTAAATCAACGTAAAACTGTTATAAATCGTTATACTTTTGTCAAATTATACCAACGTAAATAAATAGACGTAATTTACTTAATTAAATAAATGTATTAAATCAGGTAAGTAGGCCTACTCCTAATATACGAAATATTCGCACGGGTCAGCTAGTAATAACATATAGGAATTTGTGTTTTTCTCAGGACCAAGTAAACACTTGAAGATGACGACTTGGTCACAGAAACTTTATCTTAGTTCAAAAAAATGTTTCCCAATTGGAGAGTGTAAAGAAGAGTTATTTTACAAACAAATTAAATACAGCTAAATGCAAATATTTGTGTGTCCTTTAACTGCCAGTAAATATTGACGGAGCGGCGTAGTAGGCGTGCCAGAGCATTGTCATGTGTTCCCGCCATAAGTCACACACACGATACTTGCTTACAACTTTGTACAGACAGCGGAATGTGTTGGCACGGGCCGACATCGCAGCGAGGGTCGATTTATAATTCCAACGCGATATTTTATCGATTTATTTAATTATTTATTTATGTGTTCGGGAATTAATATGATTTACAGCGTAAAAAATACGCTTTCATAAATTACACACTAATCATGGTACATTAAATCACACTGAATGGTGAAATAAGCAAGCACGATCTGCAGTGAGAATTCTGTAATTGTGCTAGAATGGAAAAATAAAAACGATCAACATTAAGTAATATTTCAGCCTGACTTTGAGGAACATATTAGAGATAGAATAATAATTGAGTTTTAAATAAGTTAGAAACTGAATGTGTCGAACAAACAGAGTCTAATTAAATATTAAGGACAAATATGACAGTTATTTGTTTACCAATAATATTGTAAAATTTTATAATCTGTTTTGTTTTATCTCCTATTATCAGAGTGATATTTATTTATACAGGGTGATGCAGGAAAAAACGGAGAGCCTTTTAGGACGTGTTCTACTAGTGAAAATAAAGAAAAACATTCTTATAAACATAGGTTTGCAAATACTTTGTTTTAAAGTTACCCACCGATTTGATAAACAACAAAAAAATACTTAATATCTTTGGATGCAGGAAATATATTGAACGCAAGTTTTTAATACCGTACAATATAGTTTTGGATATCTTTTACAATATGTACAAAAAAAACTTTTCCTATATTTTCAAAAATGTAAAATATCTCAAAAACCGTTAACTTTACAAACAATTTTAGAAACCAAAAACGTTAATTTTGTTATAAAAAACAAAACGGTTTTATTATTTTTTCCGTAGCTCAAAAGATATCCTAAGTATCGGCTAAAAACTCAAAAATAATTTCTTGGTCTATAACAATACAGAAACTTATGTTTTGAGATTTTAGCCGATACCTCGGTTATCTTTTGAGATACTGGAAAAATTAAAAACCCGTTTTGTTTGTTTTATCAAACTTACCTTTCTTTGTTTTCTAAACGTTTTTGTTAAGTTAGCTGTTTTGGAGATATTTTACATATATATCTTTAAACGGCCACCATTTGGAAAATATATTATGAAAAGTTTTGGTTTTTAGTGCTTGGGTAAAAGATGTCATACCAAATATGGATCCAAAATTTGCGTTCAATATATTTCCTGCATCTAAAAATATTAAGTATTTTGTGAAAATATAACAAAATGGTGGATAACTGGAAAACGAAGCATTTCTGAACCTATGTTTCTATAAACTTTATTCTTTATGTCCACTAACGAACTCGTCCTGAAAGTTTCTCAGTTTCTTCCTAGATCACCCTGTGTAAAGATCAATTTGAACGAGATAACTGTCGAACTACAAAATTACTGTAAGTCAAATTTACATGAAAACGGTTAGAATAGTAAAAAAAGTACACAAGGAATAAAAACTTTTTCAAATTATGTTTAAAATCCGAAAACATCATACAAAATAATTTGTGTTTTATAAGAAATTTTAAAGTTAGTCACCATTTTAGAAAAATGTGTAATGTTATCAATATTTTAAAACATCAAGTTGTACAAAAACAGACATTCCTTTAAAAATTATAGGTATTTTTTATATCTTGGTTGGAAGAAATCTAGCCGTTTTCAGACATTTATCCAACATGTAAGTTAATAAAATGTGAACTAGAAAAATGTTTATAGTGAAACTGTATAAGGCTGCTTGAATTTAGTTTTCACATAAAACATCTCATCTTCCCAAATCAATGATTTCCTGGAAAAGTTCCTTATTTTGTACCCAAGCGATGCTGAGTCCGACAACTACATGAATTAATAACATAATACTTTAAGTTTAATGAATCTTTATCAAATTGAAATATACACAATACGTTTTTAAACAAACGACGAGTGTATTTGGAATCCTGTTTTGGAGTGTTTAATTTTCCGGAAAAACACCGTTCTATTTAATCCGATCGATTATAATCGATGCAACTCGAAATATCAAATTTAGTAGTTAAATTTAGATATGGCGTGCGCCTGTGATGTATTAGGCTCCCATCAAATCTCTGCCCCTTAACCTAAATAATATAGATATTGATTTTGAATGAAGTCGATAAACTTAGTATACGTGTTCTATGTCTAAGAAAACATTTGTGTTGTCTGTCCTCGATTTAAATTTATTAATGTATTTACTTAATTTTCTGTTTGGAGACAATCATTGAAACTGTCCGTTCCTTCAGCCTATATTGAACAAATGAGTGTAAACCAGGTAATGTAGGATGCTATTTCGAAACATACTTATTTTTCGTAGTTTATCTGCTGATATTAAACTGGAAATCAATTTAAAAAAATACTTTTCCTTTATATATGTTTCAGTCGAAGTTTGGTTATGAATAGTTACGAATAATATTTACTAAAATTTGGTCATCGTGATTAATGAGGCTAAATTAATCATCTTATCTAGCCATTATACAATATAATATCTTGCAAAAACTGTTCAAAGAGATAATGAGACAATATTATTTATCTATTTTTTATGTATAGTATTGATTTGGATAAAGTAGTAATTCCTCTTAAAAAGTAAAAATTTTGATGACTAATATTAGTTATTATGCATAATGTCTAGACAAAGTGATCTATTTTTGAAGATAAATTTTACTAGAGCGAAATCGCACGAGCTATTATGTGATTGATTATTCACTTTGACTAGTTTGTTTTGGTCAACACGTAATGATGACCATCATGCAAATTCTCTGATTAACCACTGCTGATTATGTATAATAATACCTACTTTATAGTTATTTTGTCGTTAGTAAATTTTCCTTATTTGAGAGAGGCAAAAGCACCATTTAGAGAACTCAAATCATTCGAATAATAACTCCTACTTATATGATATGTTTATATGTTTTTTTTTCTTCAAATTTTAACCGTTTAGAAGATGGAACACATAGTAGTTAAATGTTAAATAATGCCATCAGAGAACCCGTTTTCAGTTGGTGACATGACTGCAGCTGTAGTTTCAGCCTCACGCGGGCATTTTCAAAATGTTTAAAAAAATTATTCAAACATTATACACTACAATTAACTCAAACATATAGTAAACTCGAAAGCATAACTGAACTTTTATTTTTACTCAAACACCTTTCACCAATAGTAATGCATGATGTGTTAATATTATCTTAAATAAACAAGTAAAATATTTTTTTATAAACTTAAAACACATTTAAATGGTCGTAGAGCTCAACTACTTCTTCAGTGGAATAAAACTCTTTTATGTGTTTGGTGTAGGCCTACTATGTGTTTGTGCTTTTGTGTAATGTGCACTGTGAATTAATAATATCGAAATGTAAGATTTAAAAATATAGCTCTTTCATACCAATGCCAGTCAGATCACTGACGTTCTTTCTGAATGGCTGGGAATTCTAATGGCACAAGAAAGGATAAACAATTATTTCTGTAACATGGATATGTTAATTACGTATTTTTCACAACAATGGAAATGGCAGGGCAGGTAGAGGCTTTGTCATTTGCTATGATCACTTTTGATAGGATACTTCACTTCAAGGGCACTCCACCATAAAACTGATTTATTTAGTTTTTCAAGCTATCATAACCATATTTTTTTTAAGAGTTGGTATAACTAAGAACTAACTCTTGTTACATTTTTAAGTCCCTAGACCCTTCACCCCCTGGGGGGGCCCTTTTTCATAAAAAAACAAGCTTTTACTATTTCATGCCTAACTCAAAAACTATGAAAGATAGGTTCAAAGTTGTTTTTTTTTTTACTTTGTAGAGGACATTGTTCTGTAACGGCCTCTAGCATGGAATTGCTATTTTTTAAATACTTTAAAAAATAACTTAATTTGTTTAATAAAATATTTTAAAAAACTAAAAATTAATTATGAATTTTGAAAAAAATATTTACAGGTAACATTTCAACTATTCTATGCTAGAGGCCATAGAATGAAATGTTATCTTCAAAATAAATAAAATTTAAGAAGATATCTCTTATAGAACTTGAGATATGCCCGCCATAGTGATTCAAAACGCGTAGAAATTAAATTTTCGGAAAGCAGCCCACAAAGGAAAACAAACACCACATCAGTTGCTAAGCAAATCTTGCAAGTGTATTTCTTTATAATACTTAGTATACATATACTTACACTAAAACTCTCCTGCTCCATAGGTCTTTCCTTCTTTATCTTTCACATTTTGTTCGCGGTAAGTTTTTATCATTTGAATTTTCTTTCTATATGTGTTGAACTAGTGACTCAACATTGTGTGCAAGCTTTTAGTTATCGTTAGATTTGAATGGGTGAGAATAACATTTTACCTGCTTATTATATATCAATCTCTTCAGAAAAACATAGTGAATAAGAAACTGCAAAGAAAATAAATTGGTAAAAAAATGTGTTTTTGACGATTTTTAGGGTGGAGTGTATTGACGAGTTTTAAGACTTTCAGTTGTATTTTAAAAAGAAATTTCACAACTTTTTGTCCCCAAAAATTATATTTTTTTTGTAATAAATTAAAATTATGTAGATCTACGGTAAATTTTTAGGGTCGTTGACTTTCTTTCCGACTCGGGTTAAAAATATACTTTTTAACATCCAGTAAAAAACAAAATAGAGTTTGGAAAACTGGAAAATGACTTTCCAACGTTTAGTTTCAATTTAAATACAATAAAGTCTACCCCATCTAATAATACCTGTTTATATTTGTACCCTGCTTTCCTAAACCCACCATTAAGTCTTTTATTCAAACATGTTTGATAATGAACGACTCTTTTACAAAAGACCATACCAAAGATCATTAAGACCTACCCCGCTGGAAATGTAGTAAAGTCGAAGAATTACTCTCCACGACACAAATCAATATTTCACTGCGTTTATATATACACGGTTGTTTTTTTCTATAGACGACCTGTCACTTGCAAGTAATTTGTTAAGGGAGTCGTTAGGAAGGACAATGTTTATAAGGGAGGATATGTAACCTTTGCACTAAGGTGTGTTTGGAGTCATTAGTTTATCGGGTTGGGGTGCCCCGGGGGTCCGTTCTGGGACCAATCCTTTAACTTTCGTTTCATCTGATAACGTTTGTTTAATGAAGGGGAAATTATGACAGTTTATGGTTCCATTTGTTATTATTGACGTTAATGTTTAATTAAAGTTAATTTGTATTTAATGTTAGTTTAATGTTGTCCTTCAATTTGTAATTTAGTTTCGAAATTTTTCTTTGTGTTTGTAGGTTACCACCTGGATAAAGTGTGTACGCGAGGAAAGTGAAGAAGGCGTATGGGTAAGTTAAAGTCGGTGTATTATGTCGGTTAAATTTTTAACAAGAAAATAGGGCGTATAAAAATAATTAACAGTTTTAAATTATTTAGTAATGTTTCTTTTGTTTAATCCTAGAAATGGGCACAATACCTTATTCGGAAGAAATTTATGAAACATCAATCTGTTTATTGCATTGTTATGGAAACATCAAGTTTTTGTTTTTTTTAAATCTGCACTATCTTAAGTACGTTATGAAGTGCATTGCATTAATCTTTTATCGAAAGAATCAAGAATCTTTGTGGTTCTCATCATGTGTAAGTTTCGTGTATTACAGAGGTTAACAATAAAAACGAGTAAGTTAGTTCAGCCATTGTGAATTTGAGCACATTTTTTAAACCACAGGCTATGTGGGAGTGCAATACCACTACAGTAAAGACCACGAAAGAATACCGTTGAGGGACGGGCTTGTGTACACCGAGACCTTGAATGCTCCAATCGCCTTAGTGCGACGTTGTCACGTTCTTCCCACGCTTCTAACTGAACGTGGCTGGCTCATCGCGTTTATAATTCTTTAAACTGTGCGCTCAAGCAACGAGCGGTAATTACCAGGAGTGTTCGAGACTAGTAGATATGGCGACGCTGCGCGCCCATCCTATTGGCCGCCACGCAACGGTATTCTATAATGGGTCTATACGCAATGGGTCTATAATATAGAGTAAATACATCGAATTCAGTCACCTGAGTCAATTTAGAGCCTCTCCTGTATACTATGACTGTATATTATACAAGGTGTCTTTCTTTAATGAGCCATCATTTGTATCTTGTAAACTATAAATCTGACAGCAAACTTTAAATAAGGGGACCTTCCCTTGATTTAAAGACATGCAAAATATTTAGTTAAAATTTTAATAAATAGACAGAGGGGTTTGGTAAAACAACAGATTGCAAACACTGGAACTAACAGCTGAAATATTCAAACAGCCGCCATTTTGAAACGCCTAATTTTATATAATCGTTTATTTTTCTTAAGAACGATCAGTGTTAGGTTGAACTTAATGCCAAGTTTGAGCTTAATCGGTCGAACCGTTCTCTAGATATTAATTATTTTGTAAAAAAAAACAAAATGGCGGATATTTGGAAAATGAAGCGTTTTTCGAAAAAATATTATTCTTGATTTTCTCTTTATTTTGACCCATATAACCATTTCCCGAAGTTTTTAACACTTGGTACTGACCACCCTGTATATTTAAAAAAAAAAAACTCGCAATTACTGCATCTAAATTGGCAATTATACAATACACATTCATACTCTTTTCCACACATAAACTCACCCCTACTTCCAGACCAGTCTTTCTCACACAGACAAATCCTCAAACACGACATAAATGATTATTTAATCAACGCTATTTTATGCCAAATAACAAAAATTAAGTCCAAAACAATTGATTTGATTTATGTTTTAATGAAACAATACAACAAATAAAATTTAACAGTGATTTATATATTTTTCATTTTACTGTCGTGTTTACTTTTCTAAATTGGTTAGCTGAAGCTAACCAATTTTAAAACTCGCCTCTGAAGAAACTATTATAAAAGCAAAACAAATAAACATATGAAACTACCCACCATTTTGACTTCGTGTGAACAATTCTTGCTACGATAGTTTCGTCACATTTTTGAAGACGTTTTGTAGCGCAAAAGAATTTCGCGTGAACTCACCATTATAAGCACATAGACTTATGACGAAATAATAACTTACATTCGTATAAGCCTGTATTTAATTTTATCTACGACCATTGCAATAAACACTAATAACGCTATTACAAGTAACATCAGAAAGAGGTACATTACAAACCAAAAGCCAACCCGATTAGGTAATGATATCTTTACCTAACAGGAGTCACTTTACATAATAGGCTCTAGACCAATGAGAGCTCGTCATTTGACGGAAGTAGAATTGTAATAAAAATTACGCTATTCGTACATCAGCTGATTGTACCCATACGTTCCGGATGTTAGTGTGTTATTGTAACTAACCTCAAACGTGAGTTGACGCATTCCGCAAACATGAGTGATAGTGATGAATTTTGTTTAACTCCAGAGGAAATTAATACAAAAGCAAATTCGGCTCTGAACAATTTGTTGCCAGAAAAATCTAAATTTCGTTATAATAATAACAAGTAGAATTATTTGAGTTCAGTCTAAAGATGTTCCTTAGATGACCTTGAAGAGATTCATTTTCATTATAATAATAAGTAGTATTATTTTCAGTTTATAAATCAAAAGAAATATTTTAAATTTGTCTTTAACACGTTATAATACAAGTGTGTCATCTACTGTGAGTTATTTATTTATATCCCAAATTTCGATTAGCTCACTATATCTTTACTTCACCTTTTTTAGTATGGTTATGAGTAAAAGGAATGTTAATTTCACTCCTGTTAAAAGGGTATCAAATTGAAGAATTATTACACACTTCTTATTTTTTTACACCCTGTATATTTTTGGTCGTAGATAAAGTAGTGTACGCAACGATTGTATTCAGCCTTTAAGCCACTCGTGAGATATTTAGAACACTCGCTTCGCTCGTGTTCCAACTTGCATCTCACTCGTGGCTTAAAGGCATACATAATACAATCGTTGCGTAAACTACTATATTGAGCTACTAACAGTACTTTTTATATAACGACATTACGAGAAGTTAACATTACACTGTTAACTCTATTGTTACACTAGGCTAAAACGGCCCTACAAAGCAATTAAGAAACGAAAGCAGAATACAGTTCATCAAGGGAGTATAAATTCAACCCCTAACAAGTTGTCTAATATTAATTATATGAAGGGTTGAAACCCTTTAGCGTGACCTAAGGCCTAAGATGGTTTGCATAATTGAGGCATTCTGGTAAGGAATTCCTCTGGAACCGACAATTAACACACTCTTCATGATACGGGGGGGTAAATTTCACCCTTAATTACGGCTAATATTCATCTTCACCCCCTTCATCCCTCGGCGGGTTATTAGCGCTTTCCACAAATATGAACTCGCGAAATTCCTTCTTAGAGAGATGATCGCTTAATTTGCGTAGTTAAACGGTGGATTAATTTAACCGAGCCGTTCTGTTGAGTTTAGGAATTACATTCAATTAAAGTGTCTTTAGCGTTTAACGGGCGGTTAAATTACACTGAGGGTTAGAGTTAGTGTTTTAAAAATTACAGACAGATTAAAAGCGTGAGATTGGACGGAAACTTAAGGATTTTAATTTAACATTGTTATTGTGTTTAATCTTTTAGTATATTACTATAGGCCTAATAATTTGTGGTGAAATGCAAATAAATACTCGTATAGTGTGTAACGAACCACATATGAGAGATGTTTCGAGAACAAACGAATAACTTACAAACATGGTTTCGACTACAAGCTTTTGGCTCCTAAAGAATCTGAGAAAAATACTTTTTAATTTAAAGTGCCACAAAAGTCGTATTTTGGAAAAAGGGGTAGTTTTAGAAGAATTATCAAATGTTCATAGTACATAGGATAAGTAATTTTAAAAGTCTCTTAAATTTTGTGCTCCTAAGAGAATTTTTGTTTTCGAACCCCTATTTTTCCACCCCAAGTTTTGTTTATCAAACAAATGTTTGGGTTCTATTCTCAGCAGGTATAGTAATTTCTAAGGGATGTAATATTTTTCATATTAAAGTAATTATAGTAATTTATTGTTTTAAAAAAACACCCATTTCTACCAACTTGGACCGATTTTTCCCAATAACGAACCCAACCCTGATTGTTCATCCACATACGAGTGTGTTGTATGGATAAGTTAGAAAGTGTTGCACAAGCGGGAAGTTATCGTCCGTAAGTAAGTGATATGCATATTTTTTTACAGGCGAAAAACTTATTAAATCATCAACGCCTGTTTCAGTATGGAGCTAGAAACGTACCACAAAAACATAAACAAATTATAACCATACTAAAAATAGTTATTAAAAAATACCAAATCGCAATTGACAAATTACTTAACAAATAAGAATCACTTATTAAAACTAAGACTAAAAATAATTTACTAAAGAAATAACTGATTAAATTCTTAAAGGTAATTAGCAAGAAAAAACGGAATATGACCATACATACTAATGAATAACGAATATCAATTATAAATTTTGGACATAATCAACAATATCGAACAAAAAATATAAATAATAAATTATAACAAAATTTAAGAAACAAATAAAATCATCATAATATAAAATAAGTAAAATGAATTTAAAAATTATATTGTTTAGTTGTTAACTAGTTTCTTAAAGAAATTCTTGCAAAAGCAGAAATTTTTATTGCACTAAATTGCGGTAAAAATGTCACCCTTAAACGAAGGGGAAATGTAAAGAAGTAAAAATGTTTTGATGTATGTAAATGTGTGTTGTTTAGGTGTTGTATGTATGATTCGGTGCAGCAACTGACGTCAACCTCTCTTATAGGTATAGCTAGCCTTCACCCCACGTGCAGATGAGTTGAGATGTTGTTGGGGCCTACGGACAGTGAAACGGGAAAATAAGACTTTTATGCTTCGTCCTACCAATATACCAAGTACCAAAACTTGATTATGCATTTTTTTTAATGGTGGCAGTTTAAAACTTTTCACGATAAATATATCAAAAACCGTTACTTCGCAGAAATTTAAATCACATTTTGAAAATGTACGTAAACAATTTTTGTTTCTTGGTATACTGATAAAACGTAGCATAGAAAGAACTGAACATAGAAGAATAAGTATCAGCTTATCTTCGTCACCACGCAGCATAGACCCACTTTCTAAACACTGACGTTTTTTCATGTAACATTCATTTTCATGTAAATCCCACCAGCAAAAAACCCTCACCTCTTCCAGCACGCAAATTTTGAATCCAATCCAACCGCCGCCACACTTCACGCACTCATTCATCGACCCATCGCACCCATAATAGGATAAAGACCATCCTCTCCCGACAATCAGACGTTCTTTCTTTTCCGAAAACCTCCCGCTGTAACTCGCGTAATATAATTAGTGTATTTAAAAGAACAGACTGGCACATGTCGGAAGGGTAGCTACCCCCCACAACAGCTGTTGTCTTAAACCCCTTGCTACCCTCTAGGCCACACTTTCGTGGAAACAATCCGTTGATCGGCCGCTTAATGATAACGCGTGCAATAGCTTGCCGCCGCGCCGTTACGTCACGGAAGGATTTTTTGTATCAAAGGTCGGATAAACAACGGCTTGACAGAATGTTGAATGATTACCGGGTGTTAGAGACCGGCCTCTTGTAGGGGTTGTGTCAGTTTTCAAGAACTTATGCACATAAAACAATGCGATTCATTAGTTAACAATTTGTTCAACATACAACGAGATTCTAAAAATTGTTACCTCTTATATGGAAAATCATGCTATTCATAATTGACTAAAAGGTGCTATTTGGCATTTTTTTTTTTAATTTTAATTCAATTTAATATTTGTTTAATTCGGTGATAGTTTAAAAAAAAATAAAAATAAAATATTGTCATAGAGAACATACAACTGGCTAACGTGTTACAACCACACACCTTTTTAAGGGTAGGGTACCTAAATTCAAACCGGCGAAGTTGGCTACAATTTCAATAATAACCTAACCTAACCATACCTTCACTTTTAAGCATATTTTGTTGTTATTTTCGCGCAAAAACTAAAGCTGTATTTTTTTTTTTCTTAAAGAAAAATAGATTGTGGGTGGTGATTGCTAAGGAGTTTTGCAATATATCTCTTTTTGCAACTGAGTAAAAAATTAATACAGTTTACTATTTATATTATACGTTTATGAAAACAATATAATGATTTTTGAAAATGTATTCGGCAATAAACATCCGCATGTGGCAGTACTTCAAAATGAAACCAAATTTTTAAATTTATTTTACGAATTAACGGGAAAAATTACTTATTCTGTAGCACTTTTCTTGTGGGAATCAGATTCAATATGGCGGACAGGGTATCGTCCCCTTCATATTTCTTTTTACTATAGGTGTAGGATTAAGCATAATTATAGCTAAAACTGAAAACAAAATAGATTGAACTTGTTACAAAATTATGACTATTTACCAATTTATTCATAACATTTCTTAGTTTTAATTGAATATTTTAGCATTAATATTACCTTTGTGATTTCTTTAAAATAAAGCTCGCAACTAAGTCACAAATATAAAAATTATCTGTAAAATGCTCCTGTTTTTTTTTTTTTAAATAGGTTTAGGTCAAACATTGTTTTAAATTAACCTAAAACTGTTTAAAAGTCATTAATTTTTGTCATAAAATAAGAAAATTATGTTTTTCTTTTATTAGAATAATACATTTTCTATTAATCCATCAGAACAACACAACAACATACTTTTTTTTAAATGTAAGTAAAATTTATTTAAAAAAAGAACGATATGTAGGTCACTTGTTATGTGAAGATGCTTGGACAGAGATCTTGTCTTGGGGCGTTTTATCGAATCCCACAGCCCGGATATCTTCCTCCACCACAGTGAGTAGAAAACTGTCAGCACACTCAAAGTCAAGCGCCAGCACATAACAAATGACAAAAACTTTTTTTTTCGTTTAGGAAAATACAAAAATGTTTAGCCTTTACTAAACAAATTTGTTAACATAATTAGTACGATACATACATATAAACCCCTCTCATACTTTAGAGCGATATAAAACTAACCTACAAAGCTATTGGTTGTTAAAAACAATTATTCGATTCTAAATTTGCTAATTAGGTTGATATGGTAATAAATGTAAATGCATTCAAGAATATGTTGGGTCAGTATTATAGGCCTAACTAAAAATTGTGTTAAGCTGTTGATCTAAATCAGCTGTTTTATTTATAATATTATGTAATAACAGATGTTTGTTTACATAATACAATAGGCCTTTTTCGTTTATTTTTGATAGTGTTTGCTTTTATTTTGTTACCCTAACATAATAAACGGTACCAGGAACTGGCACATACTTTCTCCCAAACATATTTAAATTATTAACCAGATTCACTGTGACTGCATAATTTTAGGTGGGGTAGGAGAGGTGATTTATTAAAGTAGGAGATTAACTAATAAATATTATTATTATTATTATCTAGAGAGAAAACTATTTGATCGATTTCGAACAAATTTGCACCAAACATGTAAATTAGGCCTGTATAGATGCACGAAAAAAGGTTTTTTTTTAAACAACCCCCTTTTTGGCCAAAAACCGCCAAAAAGAAGTTATTATTATTATTATTACCTAAACGAGAATTTTTAGAAAGATGCTGTTTTTTGCATATGGTAGGGTACATTAAGGGCTACAAATAAGCCAAATGTTATCAAAATCGTTAGAGCCATTTTTTATAAAAAAATAATAACTGTTTTTTGGATTTTTTTTGCCAAAAAGAGGGTTGTTTTTAAAACTTTTTCAAACGCGTTTTTCGAGCATCTATACAGGCCTACTTGACATGTCTGGTGCAAATTTGTTTGAAATCGATCGAATAGTTTTCGCTCTAGCTTTGTATACATACAGACATACATACATACAGACATACAGACATACATTTTATAAAAACCACTTCTTTGGACTCAGGGGGTCCCAAAACGGATATTTCCACAAAAATCTCAACATCGATTTTTTTTTGCGATCACTAGTACTCTATAGTGAGAAAGTAAATAAAAAGCTATTGGTTGTTAAGAATGATAAACTACCACAAATTATTCTAAGTTGGTTGCTATGGTAGTGCATGTAAATGTATTCAACAAACATGTGTTTCTAAGCTTTCTTCTTAATCAGCCGATTTATCTGGTATAGGGGGGAGAGTGAACGCCATATTTTCGCTAATTTTACACTTTTAAATCTATTTTTTAAATTTATTTCTTAGTGTTCCTTTATAACCCCATAAGAATATTCATGTACATTTTCGAATTTTCTATCTTAAGTAGTACATTGTTGGATAAATTTGAAACATATTCAGATTGAAAGAGACAAATTGAGTATTTGTAGTTTAATGGTGGCTGATCCTAATAAGACGGTTTGCCATAATCCTTTTGGTGTTGAAACACATATATTTTGTTAGTACTGTATATACAACCAGATGTATTACAATAACTTGTCAGCTGCACACTTAATACAATAAACACAATCTAATATGGAATTGGACATTTGGGGGACAGAGTTTTGAAATTAATTATCCATGAATATTGTATTACCATTCCATTCAGCTATTGTATTCAGAAAGATAACTACGAAACCAGCCCGCCTATCTCTGGGTTTTCTTATACAAAAACAAATCATCAAATTTCAAAACAAAAATGACACGAGCGTATAATTTATAGCCCATTGTAAGAGCCAAATCAGGGTCCTTCTGATTGTGGGCTACTCTGCTTTCGGTAGCCGGAGCCGGGTATGAATGGGACCCAACCCTCTACGCTTTCATTCAGTGTGACGTAACGTGTTCACTGGACAAAGTAAGATTTTATCGTCAGCTGTTACTGCACTGTTCCGAATAAATTTGTTCGCCATTAAGTTTTATCGTGGCTTTTATTAATTACTAGTAAGCTACTGTGAAAAACCACAGGCAGATTAATTAGATACACATCAGAAATACATAATTTGTAAAAATACTATTCATTTTTTTTTTATTTACCTAGGCCTAAATAACTATGCTGAGGGAATTTTTAACTGGTAAATGTGTACAATTATAAGGATGATAACACTGTAGGCCTGTTTGTTAAAATTTTGTATATAGCCTATTATATACATTATTATATATAAAAATAAATAAAAAAAATATTATCTTTTAATTGCTTTTTGAATGTTTCCGAAGTTAAACGAATGGGTATCTCTTCTTTAAGTTTGTATAAATGAATATATTGATGATAATTTGTTGTATTTGAATTCATTTTATAACCTCAAAGCAAATCTTTTTATGTATTATGCAATCATTAGTTGTATAACTCATATTTAAAAAAACTCAACTTCATAAGAAATTATATGATTGATTGAAGTTCTAAACATAACCCCAAAGTATAATCTACGCTTGGTTTTGTTTTAGTATTACAGCTGATGGGTGAAATCAGCTGTTACAATATATTGTTACTCACGTAATAACACTCGCTTTTATAAGAGTTGATTCATTTATGAGGCATGCTTCACAAATATTTTTGACTGCGATAAAACAAGCATAGTATCTGGTTTGAAGAGAACTTTATTTGACCTACCTAAAATGTTTAAAGACCTGTATAGCCTACTCTTAACAAACATATCTAGTGATGTACTCTTTGCTCGTATCCAGCCTAGGGTATGGTATTGTTTGTTGTAGATGTACTAATTAAAATACTTAACAATTTACAACTAATGTTCGTGTTGCAGAAATACTTTCCTGTTTGAAAACTGGTAATTTTTGCACCTAAAATACGTCTCTGAAGTATTTAGAGTAGGCCTACAAATAATGCAATATCTCGTTAACATTCCCCTTAAGAATTAAGACGTAAATTTATGAAAAATATTCCTGAACTTAGATTTTTAAACTCTTCCGTAATAAGAAGAATATCAGTTCACTGTTAATGTTCTTCAACTGAATTGAACACAGAATCCTTCGATTAAGCCTAAGTCTAAACAAATGTATTGTATTTCATGTCATTAAAGCGTATTTAGCCAAACCCTACTTGAACATTAATTTATATAAATTAGATATTTTTTCTCAGTTTATAAAAAAAATATGTTTTTACTTTCTAAAAAAGTAAATACTACCTAACACATAATTTCATTTAAAATGTAGGATAACTTAATATAGTAATGTAGGTATACCAAAATAGTGGTTATTTTAAAAATATAAATACCAAATAAATAATTCTAATTGGTATTTATATTTTAAAAATAATCAATTATTGTCCTTTTTTCGTTTAAAATTTTGCTTTGTTGTATAAATATACGATGAGGGTGAAAAGCATACTTAGTACCAGTACGAAGAGACCCTCTGCCTGAAATGTTTGCTTCCCTTTATGTAGTCTTTCGGTGTTGTTTATTTGTTCACTTATTGCTATATTTGATCATTTTACTTCGGCTCGTATTAAAATGCCAAGGTATTGAGATCTTGCGAAAATTCTAAAAATTTTATCTCCAATCTTTATGATTTCTCTCGACGTTTCGAGGTTTTTGAACACGGTAGCAATAAAAAATTGTAAATTGTGAGTGTGTGTGTCTGTCTGTCTGTATGTGTATCTGTGGACATCGTATATGAACTCACAGACTGCGTAGAAAACATCTGGTGCCAAAATCTTCGTAATTTTATTGCGGAGAGTTGAAAAGCTTTTGTGCTTTCTAGTGTGACAGCAACGTTACGTGCGTGACAAAAACGTCACATTTTTGAGTATTTAAAAAAAACACGAGCGATACTCTCGAAAAAGTGTTCCATCTTTTCATCTAGTTTTAGTTTAAATTTCAAATTGTCTTTATTACTGTGTGTTTTATTATACTTCATATAGGCCTAGTTAAATGTTTATTTGGAGTATTTTAAGACAAAAAAATGTGTGTTTTAAGCCTGATTGTTTTTGATTATTTTATAAATTTGTTTCACTGCTTAATTCTTTTAAATTTATATCATAATTAGTCAAGCTAGAAATTTTACGCAATGATTAAAGTTATATCGGTTTTGATTTAGTTCTAAGTCGTGAGACGAATTTAGACGTAAGGTTGCAGCGAAGTCTAGTAGAGAAATTTAGAACTATCACGAAGTCAACTTATGCCCTCCTACACGATCCGATTTGTCGGCCGACGTGACCGGCCCGACCTGGTCAGTCTCGTCGGATAGTTACCATACACCAATGGTATCCGACGGTGGAATCATCGGCTTTAATCGGGTTGCTTCGGGCCTTCTTTCTCGTACTCGTCAGTGTCAGTGTCAGTTCAGTACAAACATGGCTGCAAGTGATATCGTTCTGTTCGTTGGTTTCTTTTGTCTCGAGGAGCCTCCTCGAAAACCCGTAGTTTTTGATCCAAAAAATGGTTACGCGAACGTGTTAGGTTCAGTCACACGCCGTTGCTAAAAGATCTTGAAGAAAACGAGCCGAAGGACTTTATCAATTATTTGAGGATGGAAAGAGACATTTGATTTTTTGCTGTCTCTTGTCCATGACAATATTAAGAAGAAAAAAACTAACATCATCCGGCAGTCAGGAAGATCCCATACACGTTCCGACCTGCCAGTTGTGTCGGTCAAGTCTGCTGGCAATTCTCACCCGACGCCCGACTTGTTCGACGGTCCGCGGACCGGGTTTGTTGAACCCACACACGATCCGATCTGTCGGAGTCGGACGTATCGGTCGACATGTCTGCCGACAAATCAAATCGTGTAAGGGGGGCTTTAATTTGTTGACCACACATCACCCCGCCCAATTGAAAACACTTAAAAACCCAGAAAGTTGAACCCTTCAATTCGTAGATTTTATCAAATACTTCCCTTGTTAATTAACGAAACTAAATTTCACTAAAACTTTCAATTTTACCCCGCACAAAAGATTCCACCAAATCTACTTTCATAACCAACCGTTCTACATAAACCTAGTAGACTACCCATAAACTACCTCGTAAAGCTCGGTTGTTTGCCCGTATTCTGCCCGTAATGAAGGCGGGCTGGTTACCCGACTTTGAACAATTTATGGTTAAAGCAGTTATACAAATAGTTAACGCCTCTTGTCCAAGTTAATTGTCCCACAAAGATGTCCTGGACACAATAACCTAACCTAACAAATGTCCCCGCCTACTCAGTCAGTTCCCGTATAAAAGAATAAATAATTAGGATTAGTACATAAAAACAGGGCATGGCCGCAGCTGCTCACTTCAGCTCCCCCATTAGGTTTTATAGGAGAGTTTCGTAATTAGCGGAAAGATTATGAAACGTAATCTGCGTAAATTGCTTTTTTCGACAGTACCGATTTGAGTAGTTGTAATTATTTAGAAGAATAGAAATGATCGTGAAGAAAAAACGAATTTAATTTGAGAAATAAAAAGGTTTTGGTGATGATGTACAGGTTTGTTAATGGAAGGATTCGTAAAGATTATGCAGGATGATTCAGGAAAAAATGGAGAAATTTTCAGGATGTGTTCCACTAGTGAAAATAAAGAAAAAAAGATCATATAAACATATGTTCGGAAGTGCTTCGTTTTCCAGTTATCCTCTGTTTTGTTTTTATTTTAAGTGTTAACTTCTATAGGCTCACCGCAAACAAAATTTTGCTGGCGGTGAGTCGTATTTTACCGTCACGCATTTTGCCGCCACGCTCTACTATATTTTAGTACACATGTGTAAATAGCAGAGTAAATAGCTTACTTGGTAATACCTCTGAAATGGACATTTGCTTCCTCATTTTTTAAGTTGTGTTGAAATAGTTTACTTGGTAATTCCTCTGAAATGGAAATCGTACTTCCTCATTTTGTAAGTTGTGTTAAAATAGTTTACTTAGTATTACCTCTGAAATGGACATTGTGCTTCTTCATTTCATAACTTGTGTTGAAATAGTTTACTCGGTATACCTTGAAATGGACATTGTGCTTCCTCATTTCATAAATTGTATTTTTATTTAAAATTTTCTATACTTTTGAAGTGTAAATCAGAATATCGACATAGAAGTTTACACTTCTCCCGTGTGGTCTTTACCACACCTGGATTTTTTGAAATAGATTATACTTAATTGTATTTTTCCCATTTTGTAATTATCTTGAATGTAATAATAATTGTCAACTCCCATATATCATAGATCATAAATAATAAATAGATCTTGCATCCATACGGCAGCAGTGTGGAGAAAATTAGGTTGTCGGGAAAATAGTGCATGATCGCGCCGCGAGGTAGCGCTAGGGAGAAATCATTGGTAGCATTGGTGTTTCACACAGCTTCCGTCGTTTCCCCAATAGATAGCGTCACTATCGTTCGAATTTCCAGTGGAACGAAATATTGCATTGGATCGGAGTTCTATTAGGTTATCCAAATACAATGCATATATACTGTAGGTTTGCTGCATTCACGTACGCCAGATAGAGGCTAAAAAGGAGTAAAAATCATCTAACCAATATAATATTGAATGTTTATTTCAAACACAATCTGGAAATTCAATTCGCTTTCTAAATGATCCGCGTCAAAGTTTACTACCAGTATTGATTGACTTTCGGACTTGGATTATTAGAGCAATTCATATTAAACTTTCGTACAAAATCTATTAATTACTAAGAGAGGTCCCTGCGTGCTCCGCACGTCAACCCCGTGGTCCATTCCTATACACATATGTTATGTTTTCCTTACAATAAAGATTAGGATTAATTATAATCTTAAAGCTAAGATGGTAAATAATGTTGAATGGCCAAATCAAATTATTTCGTATATTTTATACCATACGTTATAATAAAGGTTAAAAAACTCTACCTAAAAGTTAGAAATAGAAATAATTGTTTCAAATTTTGAAATCAGCTCTTAATGGAAATATTTGAGCAAACAGCTGATTGCTGTACCAACACTAAACATATTTAATAATTATTTATTATGGCGCTCCCTTTTCCGTACAATATTTAGTATGTTACACTATTTAGTTGTTGCGTTGTTTTTACGTCCAACAGATGGCGCCCTTTACAAAAACCTAACCTAAAAATTAGAAATACAAATAATTGTTTCAACGTTTAACATCAGGTGTTAATGGAAATATTATAACAAACAGCTGATTACTGTTATTATATATATGTTAAACATATTTAATTTCGCTCACATTTTTTTAAATATTTAGTATAATTTTTGTTGTTTTTATGTTCAATAAATGCTGCTGTTAAAAAAAAAGTATATAAAAAACCTGCTTATATTCGAATGTAATGTTGAGTAAAAATTTCAAAGTAATCGGAGAAGAATCGGAGGTTTAAATTTTGAACAAACGAACATTTACATTTTTACTTTCTCCACCCTATACCTACGTAGTATATGGAGAAAGTATTGTTTTCGTAAAAATGTTCGAATTTGAATTTTCAGTTGAATTATCTGTTTTGTTGCTCCCAGAACCCCAAAAAATGGTTTAGTGCAATTATCTGTGTTGGTGCTCCCTGAACCCAAAAATATTTTTAGTGGAATTTTTTGTTTTGGTGCTCCCTGAACCCAAAAAAGTGTTTTTAGAGTGGTGTCTGTCTGTCAGTCTGTCAGTATGTATACACGACCAGAGAGGACACTATTGGTCCGATTTTCATGAAATTTGGTATGTAGGTACTAAACCCTAATATCTCCAGGCGTTTTTTTTCATTTTTTTGGAATTTTTAATTTTTAAGGGTAATTTACCCCTAAAAACCCATAAAAAACGACAAAAATGCAAATTTCTCAAAAACGGCTCTAACGATTTTGACCAAATTTTCAGTATTTATAGTGCTTAAGATGCCAAACAAAATGACACCACCCGCTTTTATCAAAACTTCGGCGTTTTATAATTATGGGAAAATGTTTAAAAATAAACAAGTTTATGTTGTCAATCTAGCATCGCGGCAGCGGCCGCACGGGGTAGCACCATGGTAGCGATCACGGCCAGTAATTCAAAGGTCGCGCGATCGAATCCCGCCTAGGACAATAATTTTTTTATACGATTGACGTAGGTAGAATATTATTTTTTGTTTTGTTCTAAAAAGTAATAAATAAAATGATTGAAAACAATATTATTTTGACTACATTAAGTTGGGAGAAAGTTTGTGTCAGTTAACTGATACCGTTTATTATTTATATAGATTGAAACAGTAAACATTATAGTATTTAGTAAACAACACAAGCTATAAATTTGACGAAAATCAGTTCAAAGCGGGAAATCTTACTGCACTTCACTAGCAATCAACGGAGAAGGATTTTATTGTATTTTTCTAAATCTAGATGCCGGTCTCGTACTGTACTGTAATTTGTAGGAAGCAGTAAAACAATAAATTATGCAAAAATTGTAAAAAAAATCTTAATCACTAAAAAAAACTTGTGAACCGAAATCTCCCTCCCGCGCCGACACGATAAATACATGCAAACGAGATAAGCTAATCGAGAAAAACAAATTTGTACAAAATCTAAGTATAATTAAGGGAATGTATTTCTCTTCGAACACGATCGTCCCGGGACACGTTTTGAATCGCAAGCAGCCGCTCATTAGTATTCCCCGACCGGAACAAAAACACAATTAAATAAAGAAATCGGAGTGCGGAGATGAGATGTTGAAGTTTTCTCGGTTTCCTTCCCAAAAGTCCGGCGATTACTATCGGAAACCCCGTTCTTAATTTGTCATTCGGTCGTTGTCGCACGTAGGAGCCGGCCCGGGGAAACTCATGCATAATTTGTTGAAGCATGGTTTATCTGCGTGTAAATCATAGAGTTGTGATATGTATGTGAGACACGTCAGGATATGCTCGCGTCTCTCTATTCCTTAGAGTAAACACAGAGACGTGTTCTCTTTCCATTGTTGTCCCTTCAACAATGTGTCTTCATTAATAATATGAGCTCGCTTCGCTTTAATATTAAACACTATACGGATGGGTTTATTGTGTTGCAGTGGTGTTGCGACATGGACGGAGCTGACAGAAATAGGTTTTCTTGATGAAAACGCGGACGTGCTATTGTTTTCGCGCCGATATGATAGGCTGGGTACAAGCGAGAGTACGTTTTGTTTAAGTACTGTCAATAATTTAATTCCTGTATTTGTGAAATAACTACACACCGTACTTGTTCTGTTACTCGCTACAATATAATTAATAATAATAATAATAATAATATATCTATTTATTTCCTCAATCTGCTACAAATTAACAACAATCATAATTTTTTTATATACATAATTACACAAAAGTGTCCAAGTTCAAACACTGTAATAAACTTGCCAAGACTGATGTCAACGTAACACTAAATACATAAAACTAAATATATATATTATATGATTTATATAAACAAAAGGAGAAAAACAAAAGAAATATAATCTTACTTACATTGATCAGTCAAACAAAACAAAAGAATGTTGGTCTATACAAGATTGTTAGAACTACTTGATTGATAAACTACAAACTACTTAGCATTTTAAACTATATGTTTTATGTAATTAGAAGGAGAAAATTTAGGGCCTCCAAGGCATTTTGCCCATTTGAAGGTTTCTATTTCTTAATATTATTGTTTTTTCAGAAGCGTTCAGATAGTGAAAGTAAATTACTACTAAATTTGAATTTTTTTCGGCCACTTTAATAAACTTTTAAATTATATTATAATTTATTGAATTCAAACAATTAATTGTTAACTAAAATTTGGTGCTTCCAATGTAAACACTATTCCAAACAACAATATATCCATAATTAAAAAATAAAATTAACTAAACATAATGAAATAACAATTTGTAACTCATGAAAGGATAAGGCTTGATAGGAAAATACAAAACAAAAGAAAAACATTAAAAAAAATTAAATTAAAAAAAACACATCTGTACTACTTTGGAATGTCAATTAAAGAATCAAGGTTCTCCAATGTAAACAGTCATTTTTTACCTTCTTCAAAAATGTAATGTTAAATGTAAATGCATTTTCTGTCCAAATATATTATCATTATTTCATGTCATTCATAGTGAACAAATTATTAAATGAAATGGGCATAAATTATTTTTTTCGACAGTACTAGTTGAATAGTTTTAATTTAAGAGAATAGGAATTATCATGGAGATAGAAAGAGGTTAATATGTTAAATAGAAAGGCTTTGGTGGTGATTTGATGATCTATAGTTTTGGTAATCTAGGAATTTACAAAGTTTATACATGTGATTCAAGAAGAAATGGAGAAACTTTCAGGACGTGTTATACTACTGAAAATTTCGTGTGAGAAAATTTTCATATAAACACAGGTTCGGAAATACGCCATTTTCAACAAGAAATAATATACAAATCTTCCTTACAGCTGCAAGTATCTTCACTGGGTGCCGAGATAACTTTTAACTGTACAATACAGCTTATGTCGTACAAGAAACCTGGTAAACCAATTAACAATTTCACTCCGAAGTAGTGAACACCGCTCTCAAATAATCTTGTTCTACGGATTGGATACTGGAAAATGTGTTTCTCTATAAAATACTTTTAAAATTGCTGAGATTCACCACCAAATAAACTTGAAATAGACAAACTTTTAAAATTTGGATGGCTGGGAGAGTAAAAGGCTTAATTTCTTACATAAGGTTTTCTAGATTTTACATTGCAAATAGTTTCGACAATTTTTAAATGAAATAGTTTAAAGGTTACATCGTGAGCAAAGTTTGTTAAAATTTCGGTTTTTGAGAAAAACCAGTTAAATGGTATCAAATAAAAATTTAAACCCAGAACATTTTTTCGGATAGGGACGTCATTTTGAAGCAAAACCACCAAGTAAGTCAAAACATTTTTAACATTTTTACTTTTTAAATACATTTAAAATGGTGGACCCTTCGACACATAATTTTGTTTGAAATTACTTTAAAAACCACTAAAACCACCAAACTGAAATTAAAAAAAAAACAGTATTTTTCTAACATTTTTTAGGAACAAAATTGTGGCGTATAAACTAAACCAATTAATTGTCTAAACCTATTTGTTTGGTTGATAGTCATGCCTCATTGTTACACCCTCTATTTTCCCAAAATTTATCCTCATAGCTTGAACGTTTTATTCTTTACTAAGGAAGACCCATGTGTGCTCCGCACGCCTACTCCGTTGGAGCCCTCCATACACATATGTTATGTTTTCTTTATAATAATGGTGTAGAATTAATAACAACCTCAATGGTAGATAGTAAATATGTTAAATGTCCAAATCAAATTATTTCGTATATTTTATAACAGCGAGGCTCAGGTCTACACTTAAACAAAAACCTTACCGAAAAGTTAAAAATACAAATAATTGTTTCAAAGTTTTTAATCAGCTGTTAATGGAAACATATTGAACATCAACACTAAACATATTGAATTATTATTTATAACGGCGATCCTGTTTCAGTAAAATATTAAATATGGTGGTTGTTGTTTTTCCAATACATGGCGCCATTTAAGAAAACCCATAGCTTAAAGTTAGAAATACAAATAACTGTTTTAAAGTTTAAAATCAGCTGTTATTGGAAATGTTAGAGCAAACCCAACGCTAAACGCATTTCATTATTATTTAGTATATGGCTCTCCCATTGCTGTAAATTATTTAGTATAGTTTGTGTTATTGTTACGTCCACAAATTGTGCAGTGTTTCAAGAAGTATATTGTTTCTTGTATTATTGTTTATAATTTTGTATTGGGGTTAGGTGGAAAAGAGGACTAAATAGTCCTAACCTCACTCCCAAAAAATAAAGTCAATATCAATATTCAGTATATAAAAACACGCTTGTAGGCCTATTTGAATGCGACGTTGCTTGAAAATTTCAAAACAATCGGTGAAGTTGGAGATTTAAGATTTCTTAATCCACCAGCTCATATCTCTCGATTTATTACTGACGATGGATTATAGTAACAAATACATAAAAACTTCCTTTGTATGATGAGATACTCTAAAAGCATAATTAATTACTCAAATGAAAACGCTATACAAGTACGTGACAGTATCAGTTCCTGACTTCTAATACGAACAGCACTCCCATTACACATTACCGTAACCCTGCTCTTGAAACAGTTTTAAACAATTTAGGTCGCGGGAACTAAAACAAATCGACCGCAGTGCTTCCGCGAGTCTCGCGTTGATCGTCGCGTCCGATTAAGTAAGTTTGGAAGTGTCAAATAACACGGGCAAATGGTAAGGTGACCGTGAGAATTGGGGAGTTGACCAGGTGTGAAAAGTCGCTGCGACCGACCGCAGGCAAATCCGTGACCCGGCATGGTCAATGACATTTAATAACTCACGCCGCGATACGTTTACCCTGATCCATTGTGTCAAAATTAACACAACTTTTACTCCTTGTATTTTGTTAATTTATTACAGGCGTTGTTCGTTTCTTGTAGCAACGTTAAGTGGATGGAATATACGTTTCCGTATATACGTTCCGTGTGACGCGCAAAATTCTTTTTATGAAATTTTTAATATTAAAGGTTTAAAGACGTAATCTGAACTTAGTTTCGTCTTAAAAGTTAGGTAAAGTAGCAAAATAATTCCCACTCAGCTGAACCTCTGACTTAAGTCTAGCGAATTCCGGAAATGTTGGTAAAAGGCTGAAAAATATTTTATATTTGACATAAGTGTATGATGTACGACATTATCAGTGTAGGATAATCAAAAAAAGTACTAATGCCAAACAAAATACAATAAACGGTACCAGATAACTGCCACATACTTTCTGCCAGTTGAAACTTTATACCTTCTCAAGAGTAGCATAGGAGGTGGTTATTTAGAATTGCAAAAGTAGAAAATGTTACCATGGAAAATATTAGATGCATGTAACACACATCCATATTATATTATTATTATTATTATTTAAACTATTCGATCGATTTTGAACAAATTTGCACCAAACATGTCAAATGGGCCTGTATAGATGCACGAAATGGGGTTTTGAAAAATGTTGAAAAACAACCCACTTTTTAGCCAAAAACCCCCAAAAATCAGTTATTATTATTACCTAAACGAGAGTTTTTAGAAAGATGCAGTTTTTTGCTTATGGTAGGGTACATTAAGGGATACAAATAAGCCAAATTTTATCAAAACCGTTAGAGCCGTTTTTGAGAAATTTTGAATTTTCTCTTTTTTTTTTTGCCATTTTGGGGGGGTAAAACCCCTTAAAAATCAACAATTTGAAAAAATTAAAAAAACGCCTAGAGATATTCCAGAACTACACCTACATACCAAATTTCATCAAAATCAGACCGTTTGTATGGTCTCCAGCTCTGTACACATCCTAACAGACACACAGACACACGGACAAACATCACCAAAAACCACTTTTTTGGGTTCAGGGAACACCAAAACAAATAATTCCACTAAAAATATGTTTCGGTTCAAAGAGCACCAACACAGATAATTCCACTAAAAATTCAAATTCGAAAATTTGGATGAAAACGATACTTTCTACATATACTACGTATATTGTGGAGAAAGTAAAAACGGTCACGTGTATTTTTTTCTGAATTAAAAATAAATTTAACATTATCTGAACGTTTGTATCAGAGTTAAAAAGTCTTTATTCACTTCTTACTTGTCTTTAAAACTACGAACAACGTTTTAAAACAAGTAAATGCAATTTAACACGTTTTTCTAAAAGATTCAGAAAATGTTACATTGGTTATCTTTTTACTGAGGTTCACTTGTTAGCGAATTTCCATAGGAAAAATGAGCTACTGCAGTGGCCCTTATGGTAAGACCCAAGGTTGGGAGTAGCAAATGAGCACCGATCATGGTCCCCAGAACACGTTTTGGGGTGTCATTAAAAATCATATATATCACATGTTGGTTGTCTACGTCGCCCGGACGAGTTCGTTAACAAAAGTATTCCAACAAACGGAAGCACGTTTTTTGACCGGAAGTAACTGTTTTTTGCGATTCTACGAGAATACATGTTTTTTAGAGTTTTTTCTACAAATATAAATGTAGGATGTTATTCTGCACATGTTGTTTTTTTACGCGACCTTATAGCTCGCTTGGTTCCCCCAAAATCGATCAAAACGTGAAATACCATAGAAGTACCCGGTTCAAAGCAATGTGGTGGATTTTACCGTGGGGTTGGCGTGCGAAGCACGCAATGCATTTTGTATTGAATATACTCCCATTACGGGGGTTGGCGTGCGAAGCACGCAATGCTTTGTATTAAAGATACTCAAAATATGCGGAATGGAGTGCGAACCATTTTGCAGCTATTCAGCACCTTCGTGAATAGACCTATTTCCCAAACTGTTGGTTGAAACCCTAAAACATAGGCCTATAAACTTAAATTTGCTCAACTCACGTCAGCGGTTCAGATGCGTGGTCGAATTATTTGTTTTTACAAAGCACAGACCAAAATACAAAACTGTACACTTCACTGCTTGTAAATTACTTGTGCAGGTGAGGAGAATAATGTGAACACAGTAATTATTAATTGTGTTTTACTAGTAGGCTACTGGTTACGAATGTTTTTTTTTACAGTTTTACACTTTAAAAGATAACATAGAAATAATTTTCCAACGGATCAACCTGCTGAGGTCCGGTTTGCGGCATTGTTTTCTGCAAAACTTGATCTTTAAAATTATGCAACTTAGTACTGAAGATCTGTCATTTAACAATTTCTTCTAACCTGTGGTGGTAGCCGACCACTAACCACTCAGTAATGTAGTTTACTGTCCACCAGTAACAATGTGGACAATTTTTTATTTCTATCTGCCATTGTTAATATGTTTTCATTCTGACTTAATCGACAAGTATATTACTAACAAACTTTAAAAATGATTTTTTCAACTGTTTATGTTTTGAAAGACTACAATATTTGTCTCTTGCTAATGAATTTATAATTGACAAACTCAACTGTAGGCAGCCATAAAGCCGAGGGGTTAGCGTACCTTAATACAAGGCTGAAAGTCCCCGGTTCGAATTTGAGCAAAGACTATTATGGATGTTTGTATATTTGAAAAAATCGATTTCTAGCAATAATTAGTGGTTTTCGGCTCCAATCAAAAGAGGAAGGGAAGGGGGGAGGATACGTCTGTTTAGTTTTATAGAATCATTCTTCTTAGCATTAGTTTAGATTTAGAACCTTCCGATGATGGTATCTTGGTCACCGAAATGAACACCAGGGAACTAGAATAACTCTATCAATAAATGTTTTTCAGTTTTTTTGTGTAGTATTATTTACATCTCTTGTGGTTAGGGCTTCAGTGTTTCTAATTGTCCAAACAAATTAATTTCAAACATTTTTTGATATTTTACAAAAGAAAGTAGCAATGATTCAGAAAGATGATCATTTAAAAAATTTTGGTTCATAATTTCAAGAACGTTTTAAAATGGCAAGATGGAAAATGTCAGTTTTACCTCGCATTGGACGTTGTCCCTAGGAAGTTCTCCGGTTTTCTTCGAGATTAGATGAAAAGCAACCTGTGTCAGATTTGATTTGAGCTATAACCACATTATTTTCGTACGATAACCTAAATGATTTTCCTAAAAAACGAAACAAAAAAATTACTTGTATTTTATAAAATACTAGGGGCTCTGGCCCTGGACGATTCGCTTAGCTCGCAGTTGGTAAATTCGCTAAAGAATCTCGTTAATCTTTCGCTCGTTTGTACATATGTGACCGATCATAAATCAGCTGTTTTATTTGGCAGCTGACTCAAACTCATTAAACATTAGCTCCATAAGATTGACATGGAAAATTTGAAGGATTGTGTCCCGGAGCTCTTTCTCGGGTAAATAGCAGCTAAACGGATGATTGGAGCTTAAATTTGACTCAAAATCGTTAGTTTGAAATTAAATTTTCTACAACTTTTGTGTTTAACATTTTTTGCTATCTCTTACCGTTTTCTTACAAAACGCCATCAAAGGGAAAAATGAAAAATTTGAAAAAATCTTTTCCGCCCAAAAGGTGCTTTCAAAATTTTAAATGTTAACTTTTAGTAATTTTTAATAGAGTTTCTCGTCGAGAGTTTTAGTTCAAGTATGAGGTCGAGGGGGGTACGATTACGGGAAGTGCCTCATAGTTTATGTCAGTGAATCAGTAAACTCGTCTAGCTTTAAAGACGTTGGGCAGAGCCTCCCTTCTCGGATGAATAGTGGCAAAATGTATGATTAGATCTTGAATCTGACGTAAAATCTCTCGTTAGAAATTTAATTTTCTACAACTTTTGTATTTAACATTTTTTGCTATCCCTTACCGTTTTCTTACAAAACGCGCTCAAGGTGAAATAATGAAAAAATTGAAAAAATCTTTCCCGGCCAAAAGGTGCTTCCAAAATTAAAAAATGTTAAGTTCTGGCAATTTTTCCAAAAGTTTCACGTCGAGAGCTTTAATTCAAGTATAAGGTTGTGGGAGGTCCGATTACGGAAAGTGAATCATAATAGTGAATCAGTTTTACGGTCTAGCTTTATATAAGTAGATAAAATATTAAAATTACTAGCAAATGCTAGAAATATTTTAAACTATTTAAGCTAGCCTTTTTGTACGACATTTGCAGGTCGAATATCTACTACACACAATTTAAAAAGTATTAACAACTCCAATTAGAATGTAGGATTCGCTATTATTCTTATAACGAGCAGTTTTTAATTTGACTTGAATACATAACCCTGACCGTGTAGAGGCAGACCAACAGTCTAGTGACTGGGGAATCAATCACTTGTAGTCGGGTTAGGTTAGGTTTGTAACTCTTGCGGTTTGTGTCCGTCTCTCTGCTCTAGCCAGACATGACAGCCGTCCTGGTCACGTGGTGTGTTCCCACACTGCACACTGGATCTCATTCTGTGATTCATCGTAACGAGGCCCAGGTTCACGATATAGAGATAACGCTTCCTCATGCGACTATTGCGGTCATTTCTCGACCGAACATTATCAACTAAACTAATGTAGTTTGTTTTTAAAACATATACGTTATGCTAGAGTTTTACCGTAGGCCTGCTTCACAAATCACAAGAATTATGAACAATTAGAAAAATGAAGCAGTTATAAATTACCAGTTGTCGGTAATACCATTATTGTGTATAACATTTAGGGTTGCGGTTGAATAAACTCTTTGGAATCTATATAGGCCTATATTAAAGCGAAATACCACTCTCTCGCTCACTGACTCACTCATCACGATACACGATTTCTCAAAAACTACCGAACGGATTGGAATGAAATTTGGTATGTAGCTTCCTCTAGGGCCATAGGCGCTCGCTAAGAATGGGTTTAAAAAAAATTCGAAATTTTAGGGGGGTTTGGGGGGATCAAAATTATTAAATCACGATTTCTTCAAAACTACCAAACGGATTGGGATGAAATTTGTTATGTAGCTTCCTCTAGGGCCATAGGTGCTCACTAAGAAAGGGTATGAAAAATTTCGAAATTGTAGGAGGGGTTTGGGGGGATCGAAGTTACTAAAATCATAATTTCACATCTTTTATTATATGACAATAGTGCTTTTATTATTTAAGATCTATATATATAAAAGCCAAATACCTCTCACTGACTGAACACTTAAAAAGAATACAATTACGTTAAAAAGACTGAAAATACCAACCACCACGGGCAACGCCATACGGGTCAGCAAGTAAAGTATATAACTCATGTTCTCTCAAAAAAAAAAAAAACATTAAAATAATAATTGTGGAAATTAGACATATCTAATGTGATATAATCATTCCAATACATTTTTTTCATATTTTAGGCTACAATTTTTACTTTTAACAACCTATACGTAGTATAGCGAGAAAGTTTTGTTTTCGTCCAAATTTTCGAGTTTGAATTTTTAGTGGAATTATATGTTTTGTTTTTTTTTTTTGTGATGTCTGACTGTGTTTCTTCTAGGATGTGTACAGAGCTGGAGACCATACCGATTCCGATTTTGATGAAATTTGGAATGTAGGTGTAATTCTGGAATATCTTCAGGGTTTTTTTAAATTTTGGATTTTTAAGGGGTTTTGCCCCCAAAAATTGCAAAAAAACGAGAAAAATCTAAATTTCTCAAAAACGGCTATAACGATTTTGATCGAATTTTGCTTATTTGTAGCTCTTAATGTACACTACCATATGCAAAAAACAACATCTTTCTAAAAATCCTCGTTTAGGTAATAATAATAATAACTGATTTATTGGCCAAAAAGGGGGTTGTTTTTCAAAACCTTTTTTCATGCGTCTATAAAGGCCTAATTGACATGTTTGATGCAAATTTGCTCGAAATCGATCCAATAGTTTTATTAATAATAATATTATTATAATATTATTATAATATAATAATATAATATGAATGTGTGTTACATGCATCTAATATTGTCCATGGTATGTCCTACTTTTGTAATTCTAAATAACCACCTCCTATACTACTCTTGGGAAGGTATAAAGTTTCAACTGGGAGAAAGTATGAGGCAGTTATCTGGTACCGTTTTTTTAAGTTGAATCGACGTGTTCATGAGCATGATATATAATATTCCTAAAATACAATAATGAGACATAGACACAATTACAACAAAACGATCACATATACAAATCATGAAATAACGAAGAAAAAGAAGTAGGCAATAACAATACAATACTCAGATATGAAGGAGGAAAATAATATAAATAAATTAAGTGGAGGGAATTTTTTGAGTCCAATCCAAGTGCCTATGTCCTAATCAATTTCCATTTCGTAAAAATATCACAGTATACAATTACCTTTTAGCGAAGCGAGCAGTGGGCAAAGCCCTCAATTCATAAATGAAACAATTCCACATAATAGTAGATATATATAGACTAACAATACTGTACAGAGAAAACAACAATTAATAGAAACATATTTACGTGTATTATCATTGTAAAAGACTATAGACATATGCATAATATGCATGTACATAGGTTTGTTCATCTTCGATAAAATGTGAGATCTCAAAAATCTTTTTATTCTGGTAAACAACTTTTATTTGTTACCTTTCTTTTTATTATTACTTTATATGAGTTTGTATTTAATTACTTTGTTTGATTAAGAAAACTGTTGTAAAACTTAAGGCGATACGTCACGAAAAACATACTTTTTTTTTGTATTTTTATGATTTAACCTTTGAATTAAATTGTATACTGTTTAGTACAACTAAACAAAAGAAGGATTTGGTGGGAGAACCGTTTTCTCCGCACATTTATGTATTTTTAAACCCACATTTTAGATTTTTTATCGTTTTTTGAATTTTTTTTAAATTTTTAATAACTTTTTTGTTTTTTAACCAATTTGAATAATGTTTTTAACATTTTGTAGCCCATAATATAAAAAAAACTTTTTATGTATGTAAAACCATGTGCTGTTTTTAACAAAAAAGTTATAAGGTTATATTTAAAAATATAATATTCAAACTTTTTGTATAAAGTATAAAACAATTTTAATTTAGGACTTTTATGGCTTTAGTGTTTTCCATTCCAAAAAATATTTTCCATATATCCGAGATAAAGTGGTAAACATTTCAAAGGACTAGGTCTAATACTTCAGATTTTATTCAAACATAAGTACATCCAAACATGGAAAAGTAAACCTTCGGGAAACGGAGTTCAAAGTTTCAATACAGTGTAATCACGAATTGCTCTGCCTTTTTCTTTTCTTTTTATTATTTTATTTAGTATGAAAAAATGATCACAAAGGCCTACAAACTTGCACACCTACTTAGAAAAGTATGTAAAATACAAAAATTAAATAATATTTTTTTCCAAAAATTAAAAAAAAATGCTGATTTTTGGTGGCGGATCGCTATTCTCAAAACTCCCCAAAGTCACCTGATAGCAACATAGAGTCCTAGATCAAGTAAATTTCCAGAACCTTACCCTTGGAATGGTGTTTTAGACTGAAAGTGGGATAATTACATAAATTCGACATTCCTTATAAAAATAGGGTGTCTTTTTAAATGGGCCTCCATTGGTATCTTGCAAACTATAAATCTTACAACAAACTAAATGGTGAACCTTTCCTAGTTTTTTGAAAATTGTTTATATGTAGTTGAAATATTTGTAAATGGCCGTTATTTTGCAATATGTTGGTCAACTTTTTGATTTCTTATGGGACATCCTGTGTTTTAGAATTTGAATTTTACAAGAATTTTGTTCGTGGTGTTTTTGATACGACTAACCGTTTCAAAAACACACTAACTGAACTGAAGATATTTTTGTATGGAAAAGTTTTGAACCAATATAAAACACTTATAAAGAATTGTCTACACAAACAAATAAGTTTAAAAAAATAACAAATACGGTTTCAAAAATATAAATAAATAACCATAGTACAGATTAATTAAGTTGATAACAAATGTTTACTATCAGCTGTTGATTCTCATTGTTGCAAATTGTTGTTAAACGAAAGTCATTCGTTTATTAAACTGTACAAGTTCTCATTTTAGTACAGTTTTTAAGGTTTTTATATTTGAAAATGAAACTTTCAAATTTTCTGTAATTTACAAATATTTTAGCTACATATCTTTTGGTTTCTCAAAAAACAAGAAAAGGTTCCCTATTTAAAGTTTTCGGTCAGACATATTGTTTACAAGATACTACCAATGGTGGCACATTTAAAAAAGACACCATGCATAATATTATATATGAAAACAAAAATCGATTAAATTGTCCGAATACCTAAACTCTTTAATACAGGTTTACAATTAATAGGTTTGCAATGGGCCATTCATCGTTTAAATGTGATTGGTAATAATTTTATGATAATATTTAGATATAATTTTGTGCACTAAGTTTGTGCTTGTGTGAGTTTCAAATGTTCAATTTATGAGCATTATTTAAATGCTCTTGATTTTCAGGCGATAAAGACAACCTTTAGGTTTTTCGACGTTAAAAGTATTTTCACTCCATTTAGTAATTTAATTGCCCTCTTCTGTGATATCAGAAGTCTTTTTGCAGAGGAGTAATTACCATGCAAACAATAGTCCCACAATTTAAGTGGCTGTGGTTGTGTGAAAACCAATCATTCTCAGAACCTCCAAGTCTACTGAGAAACGCATAAAATATTCCGTTTGATTTTTTAAATAAATAAAATCCATTTTTTAAATTTACCATGTTATATTTGAGTCAATTTAGACTTAAAACTTTTGCGACACAAAAAATGACAGAAAATTAATGTTTTCTAGAATTCGTTTCTAATTTCAATATAGGCCTAAGAAATGTTTTAAGCATATATATTATATTATATTTTATTTTCTGGAATATAGTGATATTAAAAGTTATGTTTGTTGGTGCATGCTCGTTACATAATACGAGCTACAAAATATTCCCAGAAAGAAATAATAGAACCAATAATCTTACCCCATTGTTTCTCCCCGCGTCTGGGGTGGATACGGCCGAACAAACTCAGGGGTCGTACTAATTGGAGGCACTGTCCAAAAAGGATCAACAAAGACGTCCTGTTCCACGCGGCACCCAATTTCCTCCAGAAGGGCGGTTTAATGTTTACCTTACCTCGGAATATGACCAAGGGGTTGGGAAGGGGTAGGTGTCCGGGAGGAAAGAAAAGTTGAAAGTGTCGTCTTGATTTTTGCCACGTCAGTGATTCTCGTTGAAATGTCGCAGATTGGTCGGTTTTGTTTGTGTTTTTAGGAGTTTGATCAACAATTTGTGCTGATGACAGGGTATTCCATAGTTTATTAAGTTAGTCCAGTCGGACGGGGAATGTTTCACGGTAGCGTTTTGTCAGCGTTGATCAAATTCATAAGTACAATGTTGTTCGGTAAATCACTAGAAAGAAGATTGAGAAATGTATTAAAGTATCATGTACGAGTAATATTTATGCTGCAATTTATGTTTTTTATATTTTGGAAGATTCATTATATTTGATTATTTTTTTCCTAACATAAAATCTTTTATAGGCAAAGATATATTGCAATAAAAATCTAATATTCAAAATGAAAAAAATATATTAATGACCACGACTATACTAATTAATAACTGAAATCGAATTATTATAATCTTAAAATTAGTAACAGGTCAAAAAGAGAAAATACCATAAACTTAAGAGCAACCTATAAATGAATAAATACACTTGTAAGATAAAATAATACAGCAATAAAGAACAACTTTAACAGAGAACATAAACAAAACAAAACCATCACACACAAACGAAAGTTGTTCAACGAGATTTTATATTTTTATTACACTGTCCTCCTGAACAGTATTACTAGTCCTAGCTACTAGTAAACTAGCGTTGCGGGAACGAATAAAACTAGTGGCTAGTTGAACTAAAGCGCTATTATTAACTAGCGTGCTGGCGATTTTGAAAATGTGTGATTTTACTAACTGTTTTTTTGTTTTTTTTTCATTTTTTTTATTGCAATAAGAAAGACACAATAATACATTAAATACTATAAAATACACAAAAGAGAGGAAAAAAACAACATTACTTCTAAATCCTAAAACAATAAAAAACTTAATATACACAACAACAGAAAAAACTTAAGAAAAAGAAGAGAAAAAGAGAAAAAAATGAATGAATAATGCTGCCTCCATGGGTCTGTCCGTTTTAAGGCTGCATATCTCTCAATTAAAATAAAAAGAGAAGAAAAAACAGAGTTTAAGATGACATCGGGAGCAGTTAATTCTTAATAAATTAAAATTAAATTTAAAATTGATTACAAGTATAAATAAAAGAAAGACAAGAATAATTTGTTCTGTGATAATTAATTAATTAGGCCAAAAGATCTGCATTCATAACATAAATATAACTTAGTTAAAATTACACATACGTAACACACCATACACATACCATAATAAACCATACACACTCTCTTTCATACCTACATATACATTTGGTATTAATTATTATTTGGAGGAAGGTAACGTGATTAAATAATGTTAGTTCATTAGTACAGCACATGCTCTGGCGAATCCTCGGTAACATGATACAGTGATGGGGAAAACCGTTATTTTTATTGAATTGATTCTTTTGAACCAACTCACTTAAAATAACCGAATAATGAGTTGATTCGTTTCGTTTATTTTATTCTTTCAAGTCAGCACTCGCACAGTTCACTCGTTTATGGAAGTTAGTTACTGCTGTTACTGATTAGTTATTTGTTATTGTAGTTTGTAGTAAAGTGTAGGTGTTCTTAAGCTATGGCTTTGCGTAAACGGAGCTTTATATTTGGACTTCGTTTTGTTTTCCTAAGTTTTAATTAAAGTAGACGGGAGGAGTTACTAGTAATCTAAGTACACATTTGAGAATATTATCTAGTTTTAAGTTTTATTTTTGTACTTATTTCATATAAATATTTGAGATTCATTCATTTCACTATTTGGATTCACATTTTGATTTCCTTGACTAATCAATCCTAGGAACTATTGGTTTTCATTAACTTAAAATTGACTTTTATTCAAAACGTTAAATTGCTCTAATCTATTACATAATTAATTTGCTAGGGGTTATTTTGTGAGTAGAACTCCTCCTAGAGTTTTTAACCGATTTTGATGTTTTTGGTGTCATTTTACAGAGCTCACTCTGAAGTTGTGCTTCCCTTAAAATGGGCTCAATGTATGTTAAGGGCTTCGCCCCAGTGGCCCTCAAAGTTGCCATGTTAATCTTATGGAAGGTCAATCTTAAGGAAGAAGAAGAAAGATTTCTTTTGATTTTATCAGGGGCACAAAAAACAGCTGTTCGTATGAAAAGCTTAAAACAGCTGATTTTGATCAACAGCTGATTTTGATCAACAACTGATTTGAATCAAAAACTGAATATAATTTTAGGTTAGGTAAATCAAGCAATAGCGAAGCATTGCCCGGTCCACTAGTATACACGTTAAATTTCACTAATATACACGTTAAATTGCACTAGTATACACGTTAAATTGCACTAATATACACGTTAAATTGCACTAGTATACACGTTAAATTGCACTAATATACACTTTAAATTGCGCGTTATTTTACATTAATAACAATAGGTAATCATTCCTATATATTAATATTTTATTCCATACATATAAAAATAAATGTAAAATACAAACTAAGTTACGTAAAAATTAAACTAATAATATATGTGTTTTGCTTTAGAAATCAAAAGTCTAAAATAAATAAAAAATATTTGAATATGATCATAATAATCATAGAATTACAAGAGCTATGAGTAAGCTACTAAGTCTGACTGAAGTCGTTCAGTCGTACATTTGATTCTGTTCATCATTGGGTGTAATGGTTTGATTTTTTTTTCAACATGACGATTTTATTATGTCTTTCGCATGCGATACCTCTGCTGATTCGTTCAAATCGTTCGTGAATTGCACATCACTAACATGCTAGTTGCTAAGTTAGCTGCCTCAGATGTAATTGTGTCATCGGTGAATATCTCTAGAGCAGGTCCATTTAAAATGTAATTCGTAGTTTAACATAAAATTCTTAAACTTTTATAAAACATATCAATGTATGAGGGATTTTACGTTTAAAAACATCTCTTCTCTACTAGAGTTCCACTTTTTGTGTCGTTTCTTCTTCAGCACTTTTTTGCATAGTTCTAGTATTCATAACCTCAAGATCTGTCCTAGAATTTTACAGTTTACTTTACAAAAGTCGTGTTCTACGGAATATAATGCACTTTTTAAAACAACAACTCACCCATTCGTTCCAAGAACTAGTACTTATGAGCTAGCTCCTTGGGAACCGTCACCTACCAGGTCTTGTAGTAGGTTACTATTAGCAATGAATACAGAATACTTTAAGAAGCACAGGCTCCATGTTAAAAATTCTACGCGAAACGTGTTAAAAATAGTTAAGCGGCCCACCACCGGGCTGCGCTGAAGTCGCCAAATCTACAGAAACCTGCAACTATTACTTCAAGAAACATCCACTAGAGAGTAGCGCAGTCGTATGAGACAGCCCCCTTCTCCATCTGCGTCAACCCTACAATTTGACTTCGGCCTTCTTGTAACTTTAACTTTTTACATTCCTTTATAAAACTGTCTTGACAATTATTGTGCAATAGCATAACCAACAACGCTACTGAGGCGCTTAAAACTGTGCGTGTCCCAGATACAAACCTTATAACCTAAGACACACTACACCAAATTTATTGACAACAAAATATTATTTTAGTTCTTGTTACAATAACTTAGCCTCTAGGTGTTCAAATAAATCACTATTTATGACACTTAATCTTTAATTTATTTACACGTACAAGACACCTGAACATTGCACATGAAATTTTAACTAGTGGTAAAACGACCAATAACGTGTTGACTTTTAAAAATTGTTTTAAATTACATAATAAATCCTATACTACAAACATTAAATACATGAAAAAAGTATTATAAGTAGTGCTGTACATTTTAAGACAATTGTATGTAATATAATAATGGCTTTTTTTATTTTATTTTATTTTTTTTTATAAACTGTGATCAAAATAAATATGATATTTATATTATATCTGAAATTTATTAAACAATAGTAGATATCATATTTTATTTTGATCACAGTATCGAAAAAAAACCCCTACACGGAATTTACCTAAATTGGGCGATCAGTTGTTGGTTGTGTTCGTTCCTACATATTGTAAAGAATTCCTTGTAGATTTGTTTCTTTTAATTATTAGATTACTATCTTTTATTTGCAGTTGCGTTATTACTTTCATTTGACTATTTTTCTATTGGCAAACCGTTGCCGACAACTCACTAACAAAACGCCAAACACTGCCGGGCCAAATACTAAAAACACACTCAACGATAAAATAATGTGGCTGTTTTACTTTAATCGCTTCAGCGGGCCTACAATAACCTTTCTGAACAACAATCAAACGAAAATAGTTCATTTCTCTTACTATGGCATCAGTTAGAAAGTGGAGGGGGAGGGAATAGTATACAATTAAAAAGAAGGGTAACATTTATTTATTTCCCATGAGTAACATGGGATAACACAATGTCCATAGGTTTACATAAGACTGAGTATGCAGGTTTGTTGCTTCGGGGTATTTTATGTGAATTAATAGATCATTTCCAAATGAAAATGTATACTAAGATTTATCAATACAGTATATATGTTCACAAATAAGCAAGATATAAAATTTTACCAATTCTCCATAAGAATAACATTGGGGCTCATTATGCAGGTTTGCTGGAACAAGGAACACAAAAAATGGATTTTATGTAAATATCTATATAACTCAACTAGGTGACTCCACATACCAAGTTTTATTAATTTATGTTCATAATTAAGGGAGACGTAACATTTTACTTTTTCGCCATAAGAATAACATCAGAGCTGAGTTTGCAAGTTTGGTGCTACAAGAAAACACAATAAGAATAAGTATATAATAATTAAGTAATAAATGAATAAATAATTTTAAATAAGAATAGTTGTCTGCTTTGTTTTCAAAAACAACATTTACTTTTTTACTCAGCTGTTATATTGAATTCGGTTGCAAAGAGGGAACACATGACATTATAAATTAAATAGTCAAACAAGATTAAAAAATGAGCAAAACGTAGTTTTTTTTACCAATTGCAAATTTATAACTTACGACTGAGTAAATTCAGGATTATGTACTTTTTTCATTAATTTTTTTATGAAATTGCAATTGAATTAAAATTCGCTGAGTTTACAGGTCTGTTGCGACGGAGAAAAATATTATTGGTCATAGATATAAAGACACCAAAAACTTTAATTAAAAACTTACACTTATGATTTAAAGGGAAAATTATCAAACGATGTAATTATTGTCTTTTTTTAAACTGATCTTAACCTCTAAAAAAGATTAGTCTCGGTGATCTTGCCTCTCCTTATCTTTCACAGGAAATCTAAAGAAATGTAAATCCGGATTTCTTACACTACTATTAGGACACTGCAAATAATGACACTTAATTCCGCTGGTCATAATCACTTAATACTAATAATAACTTAATTGAATTGAATTACTTATTCTAAACTATATTAACAGGGAAACACTTAGCTGGTGTCAAACAACGAGTAACTAGGAAACAGTTTAAGAAAGGGTCCGTTGTTGACAGGGGTAGTGTTTTTTAGTGAGTGAAAGTTGCAATGTTTGTTTTACGTGGAGGAAGTGAGAGAGAAACATTTTGTGTACAGTCCGGATCAAAAGGGTCTGGTACAGTCAAGCTTTGCTGCTAGCGCTCCTGTTGGTGAGTCGCCCAACTATTGTCTTCGAATCGCTGAAAAGCGTAGACTTTTTCCCTATACCCCTGTGCTTCTTAAAGTATTCTGTATTCATTGCTATTAGTTATGTTGTAGGTAGTGTAGGGCTTTTACCTTTACTACTTGACAGTTAGTTGGGGAACTTTGAAGGTTGTGTACACCCAAAATTTAATAAATTTTCAAGCTTTGTATGAAGTTCGTATAACCTGAAGATCTATCAGGTTTAGATTTAGAAAGGATTACAGGTGTTTAAATACAGCTGAATATCAATTAGTAATCTTAAAAACGATTTTAGTAAAACACAGCTGATTTATATAAATACAAAAACTATGAATATACTTCCAGTGCTGTAAAATTACAGACTTATTCAAGTGATTTAGTTTTAATGTAGGCATACTGTACTTACTATTTTGTGTGTACTCGTAAAATTATAGATTGTTCTGTTTTAACTAGAAGTTATGCAACTTAAGTTTTAATGAAAATAATAGGAGCATATATTTATTCTGAAGTAAAGGTAGGCTATGTTTATATATATCATGTATATAGCATCAAACCTATGAGTTAAGCACAGGATGTTAGAAGTCCTTTATACAGTGTCGACACATTTGAACTGTTTCCTGAAAGTTCACCTTTTTATTGTTTCCATGTTGTAAGTTTAAATAAAATTTTTATACCTTTATCCTAGGTATATTTAGAAATAAATTGGGCATGAAAAACACTATAGCCTTAAAAATATTAAATAAAAAAATGTTACATTAAAACAAAAAATGTTTAATTTCTTTTTCTAATATTAACCTTTCAACTTTTTTCTAGTACAGCACATGGTTTCTATACCCAAAAAGCTTCATTTTACTACAGGCTACATAGTTTTAAAAATTATTCAAGTTGGTTAAAAAAAACAAAAAATATGAACCTTTTTTTTTAATTCAAAAACAATAAAAATCTAAATTTTGAGTTTAAAACTAATAAAAGTGCGTTAAAAATGTTTTTCCCCCAAACCCTCATTTTCTAGTTGTACTAAAGTGTATAACAATGCAATCAAAAGTCAAAGCCTAAAAATAAAATAAAAATAGGCATGTCTTTGGTGGCGCATCATCTTAAGACATAGAATATGTTTGTATTATTAGCGAATTTCCATAGGAAAAATGAGTTATTTCAGTGGCTCTTATAGTGAGACCCAAGGGCGGGTGTAGCAAATGAGCACCGATCATGGTCCCCAGAACACGTTTTGGGGTGTCATTAAAATTCAGATATATATATGTGTTCGCACTCTAGCGGCCGCATTTTAAGTCCGATTTGGTCCAAATTTGGTACACGTGTTGGTTGTCTATGTCGCTCAGACGAGTTCGTTAGCAAAAAAAAAATCAACAACCGGAAGTACGTTTTTTGACCGAAAGTAAATTTTTTTGAGATTTTTACTACGAGAATGATTTTTTATAGAGTTTTTTCTAAACATATACATGTGGGATGTTATTCTTCACATTTTGTTTTTTTACGCGACCTTACAGCTCATTTGGTTTCCCTAAAATCGACCAAAACGTAAAATACCATAAGAGTACCCGGTTCGAAGCCAAGTGGTGCAAACTCGCGACGACACTAGGCGCAAACAAATTCTACTAATATATTGCGTACACACAGAGAGCTGATCAACGCCTTCGTGAGTAGACTTATTTCCCAAATTGTTGGTTGAAACCCTAAAACATAGGCATATAAACTTAATTTTGGAAATTTGCTCAACTCAAGTCAGCGGTCCAGCTGCGTGGTCGAATTATTTGTAGATAAATTTGATAATAAACATAACAAGAGTTCTGAAAACCACCAAATTTACTTTTCAAATTTTATTTAAATATATATTATACATTTAGACCTCATCCAAAGTCAAGGCCCCTGGACATGTCCGTGCTTCACACCGACGGCCGATTAAATTGTTTTAAAACATTGTTAAGTACCCCCTAAAATTGTAAAACAAGTGAAATAAAGATAAAATCCTTGTAATGTCTGTATTGTGTGGAGCGGAGTTTTAATGTGCGGCAATAAATGTATTTATGAGCAATAAAACTTTATTGCCTGTTACGAGTATAATTAAGTTAAACTATCATGCATATTCTCGAATAAAACATGAACTGTTAAATCAAAGTGTGTTATGATTGCTCATTTGTACGTTTTATGGGAGTATTAAAACGGAATTGTGTTTCGGTATATTCTGACGTTTCGTAAGGCGATGGATTTATTAAGGTGTGTTGTTATTATAAGCGAATTTCCATAGGAAAAATGAGCTATTGCAGTGGCCCTTATGGTAAGACCCAAGGTCGGGAGTAGCAAATGAGCACCGATCATGGTCCCCAGAACACATTTTGGAGTGTCATTAAAAACCATATTACTGTACATATGTATATATGTTTTCGCACTCTAGCGGCCGCATTTTAAGTCCGATTTGGTTCAAATTTGGTACACATGTTGGTGTGTCTACGTCGCTCAGGCGAGTTCGTTAGCCAAAAATAATCCAACAATCGGAAGCACGTTTTTTGACCAGAAGTAACAATTGTTTTGAGATTTTTCCTACGAAAATGAATTTGTTTTTGAGTTTTTTCTACAAATATAAATGTAGGATGTTATTCTGCACATTTTGTTTTTTTACGCGACCTTATAGCTCGCTCGGTTCCCCCAAAATCGATCAAAACGTAAAATACCATAGAAGTACCCGGTTCAAAGCAATGTGGTGGATTCTACCGCGGGGTTGGCGTGCGAAGCAAGCAATGCAATGTGTATTGAAGATACTCCCAATACGCGTAATGGCGTGCGAAGCACTCAATGCATTATGTGTTGATGATAATCCCAATATGTGGAATGGCGTGCGAAGCACGCAATGCTTTGTGTATTGAAAATACTCCCAATACGCGAAATGGCGTGCGAACCAATTTGCAGCTATTCAGTACCGTCGTGAATAGACCTATTTCCCAAATTTTTGGATGAATCCCTAAAAAACATAGGCCTGCAAACTTAATTTTGGAAATTTCGCTCACGTCAGCGGTTCAGCTATGTGGTCGAATTATTATAACTGCTGTTATATCATGAACGTAATACTTTGATTTATATATTTAACTAGAGGACTCCGTCCCAAGCTCTCCTATCACCAATACCCACAGGGACACGTAGAGAAGCAAATGCAAACCAAATACAGTATATTCTGCGATTGATTAAGTCAGAGACATTTATATTGAGGGGGGAGACATTTATATTTATGTTGAGGGTGTCGTTAACCTGGATCACGACGCAAGCGCATTGCCACAGTTTTAGCGTGAAACATATGCATATGTGTAACATATATAACAGAAAGAAATTTTTTACTGTCATGCATTGAGGTTATGATTAACCCTGCACCTATATTAAAAATAAAGTGTTAAATATACACGGAGGTATCTCGGGGTTTTCTTGTGAAGCACGCAGGGGTCTTGTACGTTTTATTTGAGTTTTGGGTTGATTTTTGAAAATTTCGTGTATAGCCTATATCTTTTCAATATTTTAACCAAATGAAGTAGGCCTACATAGAAAGCCAAAGAAATAAAACCAATTTCCTTACAGTCTTTTATCGTCTTTTAGTCGGGGAAATGGTTGCTATTGAATGGTACGAAACTATTTCCCTTCCTCGTTCTTTTATTTTCACCGTAAAACAGTTTTACCACTACCAGTCCGCACAACTCGCAAACACCACAACCAATTACAATACGTTCTAACCTTCAACCTTAACTTAACCAACACTCGTTTGAAAATAACGGAACAGTCCCGACGTCTACTGAATAACAATAACCATTCGTAATTCGGTTATTCCCATTTCGGTCACAGTAGTTTTCATTAGCTCCGGTAATATATTCTTCCAGCGTTGTCGGTTCCTAGACAGACCATCTGGAATGTGTAAGGATACATTATAACCAAATAACATGTGTATAACAGGCGTCCAATTATACGTCTAGCTGGAATACATAAGCGGGAGCGGATGCGAATTGGGTGGGAGAAGACCACACAAAGTATAAAGGACTGGAGATATTGATATAAGCGCGGGAAGAATGTCAAGTACTTTCGGAGGCCGTTCATTATGGCTATTGAAGGAGGATGACGTGGTCGTTGGAAACGGTAAAATAATAAATCCAATACCAACAATAATTACCGAAATTTAATCATACGCGAGGGTTATTGTTATGTAAAATAGAATGGGTGGAATTAAAAATAAGTGGTTTTCGAGTGCTGTGGACTTTGGTAATCAAAGGAGCATTGTCAGCGACGGTCACGATGGTATACATTTTGGTGGTGTTGTGCGCTTCCCACGAGAGTACTGGAAGAATCGGTGACTTGTTCTACTTTAATGTTAGATTTTGTTTTTTCAGACTTAAAAAATTATCCTCATGTAGGCCTACTGACTGTGTCATGAAAATTTTCTCGGACATTTAATCCTATCAAATTAGCCAACAAAATTTGGTAAATAGGGGGGGGGGAATCCCGAAGTTTTGAAACTCGGCATAGTTGCTCATTCGAGAGTCCTGTACAACATAGTAAAATTTCCTGAAAGGGGGGTACGCTGGAGGTTTGGGAGCCATCAATGTTATGTTTTTACACGTTTTCTTAAATAACTCGAGAAGAGTTTCTTAAATAACTATTTAATTTTGTAAAGGGTTAGTTTTTCGTTAAACTCAATATTTCTCGAGTTATTTAAGAAAACTTGTAAAAAAATTACTTTGATGGCTCCCAAACCTCCAGCGTACAGGAATTTTATTACGCTGTACAGGGCACTCGAATGAGCAAGCCAACTTTCAAAACTTCGGGATTGTTTTTCCTATTTTGGCTAATTTGACCGGACTAACTCTGAAGGCACAAATGTTTCATGAACAGAACTTCAAGAGGTGAGAGAGTACATCAAAAGGTACAACTTCAGAACTACCAAACAAATTTGTGTACAACGTTTTATGCCGTTAACTGTTTGAGACCTATGCATGCTTCATACCCACTTGCTACCCCTACTCACGTTTTTATAATTTAATTTTAATAAAGGATTAATTGAAGGGGTCGGAAATTAATCTATTTACGTTTCAAGGGGGCGAACCTAAACGTCCACTTATTTTTTGTATTTTTATCTAACACCCCTGAACGGTTTTACTACAAAAATTCGACCAAACCATGGGAATGGAAAACTCTTTGAAAAAATATTAAATTTTGGAACATTTTCATAAATGATTCTACTAAATTTTTAGAAATTTTGGGAAATTAAAAGCTCATATCTAATTTATATAAATTTATAAAAACTATTATGTACAAATATTTTATTTTTAGCATTTTTAATAGTTTTACGTTCGATCAAAATTTATATACAAAAAAATGTTCAGCTTTATAAAAAAATTACTTTAATAGTCTATAATTGACCTTTCAAAAATTTTACATTTTCGGAATTCGGAAAAATTGTGAAAAAGTGCTCAAAAGGGGCACTGTTTAAGAGAATATATCCTTATAAAATTTTAGTTCTGAGAAACCCCGTTCAGTGGTATCAAATAAAAGTACAAAATTGTGTATGTTTCGGATAGCCACGTTGAAACGGGACCAACTAAGTCAAAACTTTTTCTTCAAAACGTTTGCTTTTAAAAGACTCTTATAATGATATAACACTCAACCTATGTTTACATTTTCAATTTCTTTTGCACCTCTACCCGCCACACTCCAAATTGTGGCGTTTGTTGCATAAGGTTAGAAGACGAATACTCTTCTAAACATGTCCAACTTGGACATTATTTCACAAGGTTTCTACTATAACTTCAAAAAATGCAAAATCTTAGAGAAATGAAAAAGCCCATTAAAAAAAAACTACAAATGACAACGTAGATCGAGTGGTATATAAAATTATAGGTCTTTTAAACTAATTATTGTGTGTGTTTAAACTTGGGTAACATCTCCAACTATGGAAAAACAGGTTTTTAAAAAAAATCTAAAAGAAAAGAAATAAATTTACATTAATTATTATATTATTTAAATTTTAACAAAATTAATCAGTAAATAACTATAGTTTTCAATCATATTAAAAATTGGATGTTGTTATGGATTTTTTTTCAAACTTTGTAACAAAAATTATTAAAGGGATAAATTTTTAAAAAAATTTTTAAAAATTAGAACCCCAATTATTATTATTTATTTTCTCCGTCCATCGTGTGGGATGATACCAACTGGGAGGCGTATTGTAAACTTACGTCGAATAAAAAAAAACTAATATCGCACAATAATATTTTAGCCAATTATATAAATTCCACGTTAAAAATAGGCAGACTAGGTCAACCAGGATTTAATACGTAGAAGACATTTTGGCAGTGAAAAAATAAATTCTAGCTACGAAAAATGTATTAAGAAAATCTTAAAAAAACAAACAATTATTAAACACGGACATACTAAATATTGTAGATTAGAAGGCCTACTACAGAGTTAGGCCTACTACATTACTCATCGTATATTAGGCCTACTCGAAATAAAGACAATAAGGCTAAATTGATAATTTTCTGGAGAGGATATTGCACTGAGCTACGTCGATAGTAGTCAATGAGCACTGATCATAGTCCCCAGAACACGTTATGAGATATATATAGGCTATATAGCCTATAGACCTATGTGATCACAATCTACCGGAGGCATTTTATGTCCGATTTGGTGCAAATTTTGTTCAAATATTGGTTTTCTAAGTCGCTTTGACGAGGACATCAAGAGCCAAAAAGTCCAACAACCGTAAGCGTGTTTTTAACCGGAAGTAAAACATGTTTGATATTTTCCGTACTAAAATGAAAAAGGTTTCATCGAGCAAATAAATATAGGATATTATTCTGCACATTTTGTTTTTTTATAGCCCATTTGATTCCTCGAAAACGTAAAATACCATAAAGTACCTGGTTAAAATAAAATTGGGGGATTTTACCTAGGGGACATCTTCTGATCTGAGGCCGACGGCGCACTTGCGAACCGAATTTGTCCTCTGAGATCGAAGAGAAGAGGTCCAAAATCCCCCCAAGGTCAAGGTGCAAACACTTACGCTGCAAGCGGAGCGAAGCTACGCTTGGGAGGGGGTGGTGGCAGAGTTGCAAACAAATACTAGGCTACTAATATATTTCGTACACGCGGCAGCTATTCAGCGCCTTAATGAGTAGACCGATTTCCCAAATAGTTAGTGGAAACCCTGAAAAAAATAATCTTAATTTTGTAAGTTCGCACAACACACGTCAGCGGGTCAGCTACGAGATCGATTTATTGCGAATTTCCACAGGAAAAATGAGCTATTGCAGTGGCCCTTATGGTAAGACCCAAGGTCGGGAGTAACAAATGTGCACCGATCATGATCCCCAGAACACGTTTTGGAGTGTCATTAAAAATCATATATATCTATATGTGTATATGTGTTCGCACTCCAGCGACCGCATTTTAAGTCCGAATTGGTTCAAATTTGGTACACACGTTGGTTGCCTACGTCGTTCGGACGAGTTCGCCAAAAAAATCCGATTCAAACAATCGGAAGCACGTTTTTTGACAGAAAGTAACTATTTTTTAGATTTTTCCTACGAGAATGAATTTTTTTTTTAGTTTTTCTGCAAATATAAATGTAGGATGTTATTCTGCACGTTTGGTTTTTTTACGTGACTTTATAGCTCGCTTGGTTCCCCCAAAATCGATCAAAACGTAAAATACCATAGAAGTGCCCGGTTCAAAGCCATGAGGTGGATTCTACCGTGGGGTTGGCGTGCGAAGCACGCATTGCTTTTTGTGTTGAAGATACTCCCAATAAAGGGGTTGGCGTGCGAAGCACGCAATGCTGTGTGTGTTGGAGATACTCCCAATATGCGGAATGGCGTGCGAACCATTTTGCAGCTATTCAGCACCGTCGTGAATAGACCTATTTTCCAAATTGTTGGTTGAAACCCTAAAACATAGGCTTATAAACTTAATTTTGGAAATTTGCTCAACTCACGTCAGCGGTTCAGCTGCGTGGTCGAATTATTTTATAATAAGTAGTCCAAATCGAAGAAGGACACGGCGGCGATTTCGGTTCGAGGTTTTATGGGGATAACATGGTCGTTTAGTACATAATGAACAGTATTTTAGTCGGTGTTTATATCTGTCTAACAAAAGTAAATAAATGAATATTTTTTTGTTATAGAAATCAATTGGAGGCATTCTTCAAGCAGGTCTTACATGCAATGCAGCCTCGGAATGAAAAGTAAGTAAAGTTGTTCAAATTTGAATAATTTATGAAACTAGCTGGCCCGATCCGGCTTTGCACGGATAGACAAATCAAAGTTAAATGTATATTAACAAAAATATATTTTATCAATAAATATTTTACACTATGTATTTCTTATAAGGATTTTTAGTAACTTTGACCCCCCCAAACCTCCCTAAAATTTAGAATTTTTTTAAACCCTTTCTTAGGGAGCACCTAGGGCCCTAGTTAGTGGATTTCATACCAATCCATTCGGTGGTTTTTTTTAGTAACTTTGACCCCCAAACCCCCCTAAAATGTCGATTTTTTAACCCTTTCTTAGCGATCATATAGGGCCCTAGAGGAAGCTACGTACCAAATTTCATTCCAATCCGTTCGGTGTTTTTTTTTTTTAGTAACTTTGACCCCCCCCAAACCTCCCCTAAAATTTGGAATTTGTTTAAACACTTTCTTATCAACACCTACGGCCCTAGAGGAAGCTACAGATTAAATTTTATTCCAATCCGTTCAGTAGTTTTTGAGAAATCGTGATCAGTGAATCAGTGGATTTGGCTTTTATATATATAGATTATAAGATTTTTCATTTGTTAAGCCTCTGTAATGGCTATCGGTAGAGTGCCCGAAACGTCGGTTGTACTCTACGTGCATCAGCAGTGAAGCAGTCGATCTCAGAAATCCAAGAACATAGAAATAATGTTTGTGACCGAGGAAGTCTTTCCAAAGTTTTGTGTAATGAGTGTGCTTTATAAATAGGCATACATTCTGTGTTTCAACCTGTACATGAATAGACGTATGTAATTTTTTAGAAAAAATAATAACGGGGTTTTTGAAGTGATCGTAATTCAGTCTTTGGTATATTGGAAACATTACCTCTTTGTTTTCTTTTTTGTTTTACCTTGGTTAAAATATGAACACATACCCAGAGCAAAATGAGGTCAAAAAGGAGATACTTAAATATTATTTCCAAATAAATACGCTGAAGAAATAGCGAATTATTTGCTGCATTTTAGTTTTCCTGCAAGTAACGTAGGCTTCAAGAAGAATAATCGGTGAATTTCCTCTGAAATAAGTAGTCTACTCTTAAATGGATAAGAAACATAGAAAATGGCCTGTCCTCAAATTGTTTAATATAAGCTTTAGGTAAATTTTGACCATCTCCTGTGAAGATAGCAAAAGTGCTGCTTGTATGGTTGACTTAAAAAATGTCGTATTTGATGTGTACATTGGAGACGGTTACTAGAGACTTGATTGCATGGCAAGGAAAGGCCTTGATTGAAATCTTCAAACGATTGGCGAAACAGAAGACATGGAGTGCTGTAAATAGGGAGAATTGAAAACGCTTTTTATAAATATCTTACAGCAAATATAACTCGAAGGCGATGTTTCGTTCAGGCCCTGATGTCCAGATAGAGTGAAACATCGAAAAGTAGCCTACAGTTGTAATATATGAAGACTGATGTTCATGCTGTGTTATTACTGCAAACAAAATGAAAGAAAAAAACATACCTTTTTAGAAAAATTTTGATGGAATTAGTTTTTCTGTAAAGATTTACCACTGGGGTTTTCAAAATTTTACCTGCAATATTTTCGGAAATAAAAGGGTTGTCATTGAGCCTATCCAAGAATATTTTGAAAGATTACCGGACTTTTCGTCCCAAGAACTTTTCGTCCCACATGAAAAATGCGGACTCCAAATATTTCTAGGCGGACTTTTCGTCCCACCTAAGGGAAGGGTTTCAGAAAGGAATTATGTATAGAATAATTTATCTGACCTTCTTTCCCACATAATACGTTATAGCGATTTATATCGATTAGTATTTTTTGACCTATCAGATTTACAAATTTAAGTAAATTTAACCATAAATAGTTACGCTATAATGTCATGATTCCCATCACACTTTATCAAATTTTATAATCATTTTGGCGTGTTTAAAATCAGCTGTGGTTAAGCTTTTGACCTAACCTAAACTAACCTAACCTAACCTAACCTTAGGATTAGGTTACCTAATCTACCTGCATACAAATTTGAGAACGATTGCTGTAGTGGATACCATTTTGAAAACCACAAAAATTCTCTTTTCTTTATCTTAGGTATCCATAAATAAAGCCCTTAAAAATTTACGCGTACGAGTAAAAATAATTTATTTTTTGGGTTAACCAAACTTTGTTCACCCCCAATGTATACCAAAACATTCTAAAGTTTTGATTATTGGAATTAGCATGTTAAAACTACGCCAGATTTCAGCTTACTCAACCATGAGAAAAATAAATGTGCCAGACACACTAACTGGAAGAAGGTCAGAGAGACGGACAAGTGATTCTATAAGAGTTACATTTTTGTCATAGAATATAATTTATCCATGGGTGAACCCCTTACCCATGAAATGTCGATTTTAGAGGTATTACCAAGTAAACTATTTTAACACTACTTACAAAATGAGAAAACACAATGTCTATTTCAGAAAGAGGCTATTACCAAGTAAACTACTTTAAAACAACTTGCAAAATGAGGAAGTACAATGTCCATTTCAGAGGTAATACCAAGTAAACTATTTTAAAACAACTTGCAAAATGAGGAAGCATAATGTACATTTAAGAGTTATTACCAAGTAAAATATTTTAACACAAATGAGGAAGCACAATGTCCATTTCATCGGGCGACAAAATCTTGGCACTGGGAGACACAGCGTCGTTATTTATTCTCCCTAACTACTAGTGGAGTCGATTCAGCCACTCACTTGCAGGAAATATAAAACAAATAACACTTCCATTTTTTTTCAAAATGTAACATTTGTTGACAGTTTATCGTTTAAATTGAAGTAAATTTTGAATAAAATAATTGAATAGCTTAACAATAAAATCACCTTTTAAATAAAGGTACAATGTAAATAACTTGACATTAAATAATAATTCATTAAAAAAGAATATCAAAGTTTACATTTTTTGTTTTCTGGCCTTGATCTTAGCAAATGTTGAAACCAACTCATTTAGATCGATGTTTTGTGCTAACTCCTGTTCGATTGAAATCATTGTCAGTAAAAAAATCCTCCCTCTGGCGCCCCTCAGTTCAGGTGCCCTCGGCCCTGAAAGTGATTACATGACAGTACCCCACACTGACACTTCCACACACTGCCCAAAATACTGACACTTCCCCACAGTCCTTGGACGCGGCTACCTGTTTAATGACTCGGAAATAATCTCGACTGACAGTTCCACACTGCAGGAATCATAGTTACAGCCGCACCAGTGACAATGCACCTTAACATAATACTCCTTTGGAGTGAAGAAAAGCGCTCGGACTATGTTCTTCATTACTAACACCTAACCTAACCTCCCCATAGTAGCCTTTGAAGTATAAGTATAGCGTAAGAGTAGCTTTGGGGGAGGGGTTGGGGGTGGAAATGTCAGTCGAGATTATTTCTGAGTCATTAAAGAGGTAGCCACGTCCAAGGGCTGTGGGGAAGTATCAGTATTTTGTCAGTGTGTGGAAGTGTCAATGTGGGGAACTGTCCGGACACCCTGAAAGTATCCTACTTTAAACGTACAAAGCGATTATATAGTTTTGAAACTTTTAGATTCATTATCTGATTAGCACTTGCGACTTAATCCCATCATCTGTTCCTACAAAAACATATCGTAAATCCATTGAGCTAAGCAAATTTATAATAATAATTCCACTTTTTTTACTCCTATTCACGGGTTATTTAATTAATTTCCAAAGAGCCAACAACAATGGCTATTTTAAGTCGAGAAATGATTAATTGAATTTCCCACAGCTGCGCAGTCGCGGTGAAACCAACTGTGAAGAAAACACTAAATTGATTTAACTAAACACGGCCAGTAATGTTACAATTTTTTAATTTAAGAAAACTACTTGATGGATTGATTTCCTTTCGGGACGACAGTTGTCCGGTCGAACGAGTTCCGGGAAATTGTAATTAACCTCCCCCCTCCACATCGCCCCCTACAATTCGGTAAAAACATAACAAACGTACTGTCTTTTGTTTGCAAGTTTTGCGCCAAGTGCGTGGGCCTTGTTTCCGTTCTTTTGTTTCTTCGCTCCTTTCTTGCTCTTTCCACGGCCCGTTTGAGACCGTTCAAATTATCTGTAAAATATAATAATTCTGGGAAAAAGAGAACGAAAGGATGTACCGTGAAGTTTAATTAGAACTAATGGAATTTCTTGTCGACTGGAACCTGTCATAGTGTTTCTCACAGGATCAAATAATGTCCGCTGTAAGGTGAAATAACTGTGTTAAGAATGCATATTGTTCTGTGATGGTACTGCAATTAATGAACTTGAACAAATTCTGTACTAACTTTAAAAAAACATTATTGAAGCAGTTATAAACTTAATATTCCTAAATTCAATTAATTCAAATATGCATATTCTAACAAACCTTAACCTAACCTAGCCTCACCTATCCTCCTATAACCTAAAACCAATCTTAACTTGACCTCAACTATCCTGACCTAACCTCACCAATCTGACCTACACTCACCCAACCTATCATAACCTAATTTGACCTAAGCTAACCTACACTCACCTATCCTCCTATAACCTAACCTATCTTAACTTGACCTCAACTAACCTGCCCTAACCTCACCAATCAGACCTACACTAACCTAAGTACATCTGTATTTACTGAGTTACTGAGTTTACTTTTTTTAGATGTGTTTCAATGTATAATGGAAGAAGGCCAACTCTATCTTCTATTTATATTCACATGTTTAATTAAAAGTCTGGAGTTTGGGACTGCTAAAAATTTATAAATCTAGACCCCTATGTCCCTCATTTTGAAAGTTTTTATAAAAGAAAACAAACAATGCAAACTAGGGTATCTATATCAACCCTGCCAAAAATAGCTACAGTTAAAAAAATACTATTCTTAGGAAATCCTAACTAGAAGAACGTGGTTACTCCACAAGTGGACTCTGACCAGTCTGAACTGTTTTGGTCCTTAGTCTTACCAGTGGTTGAGTAGTTTCAATACTAATATCAGTCTCTTGCCAGTATTGACCAGAGCAACATCTTTCTTCTACTATATCATGGAGTTAAACAAACAGGAAGGTATAGCGGTGTTAATGATGCGTGGTTACGGTGATCGAAATCGATCTTACAACAAAGTGACAAATTTATTTAATGATTCGTTTCCCAATTGACTTCCAATATCAAGATCTGCTGTTGAAAAAACAATTAAACGTTTTGAACAAACAGGCCCTGTTAGGAATCGCCCAAGACCAAGGAGACCCGAGATCAGCAACAACGAAAAACATTGCATGGAAGTTTTGCAGTCCGTTGTTGAAAACCCACATGTGTCAACTACTCCTGTGTCTAGACAATTTCTCAGACATCCATCTGTAAGATTGTACACCAAATTCACAAACCGTACAAAATTCACTTTGTTCACGAGTTGAACGAAGATGACTTCGATTGCAGAGTAGAGTTTTGTGATGAAAGGATGAGTCAAATTGATAACAGGACAAATTAAATGATATTGTATTCAGTGACGAAGTAACTTTTATGCTTAACTCGGAAGTTAATGGACATAATTCGCGACTGTTTAGTGATATCAACCCTTAGTGGATGTGACAACACACTCAACATCCTCAAAAAAATCAACGTATGGTTAGGTATGATGGGAGGACGAGTTATTGAACCATTCTTCATTGAAGATAACCTTACTGTTGAGGAGTACTTAGCTGTACTCCACCAACAGATCATTCCAGACATTCTGGCAGCCATAAATGATTTTGAACAAGTTTGGTTCCAAACTGGACCGAGCTCCTCCACATTATGGCCGGCAAATGACCCAATATTTGGATAATGTTTTTCCTAATCGATGGATAGGTACACGTGGATTTATTGAGAGGTGTGCCAGATCACCGCTAGACTTCTTCGTATAGGGTCATATCAAATACAGAGTTTACAAAACCACAGGCCATTGATATTCTTAGACATCGGATTGCATAGAAAACCCAACAAATTCTTAAAGAGACTTTGCAGCAAGCAGATTCACATTTTTACACCAAACTGGCTCAATGTCTAGACGTTGAGGGGAAGAAATTTGAGCATTTCCTGTAAAATGTTATGCTGGTAAGTTATTACAATAGTGACTGCTTCAAAATTTTAGTAATTGTAGACCGAGGTGTTTGTTTAATTACAGTATAATAAAATGTCACTTGATCATTTTCCATTTGGTTTATTGACCACCATTTTGAGTTGGGTTAACCTGTTTGCGTTGTTAGTCTTATTTTATCAACACCTTTAAAATGAGGGGTCACACGATAGGGGTCTCCATATTTATAAATTTTGAGCAGCCCCAAAATGTCTACTTTTGGATATAGGGGCAAAGTTGTCCCATACATAAAAGTACATCTTTATGCCTTATACACGTTTTATGAATTTGGCTTTTCTCTACCCATTCACTAAACAGTTAGAGGTGTGTTCCAGACTTTTAACTAACCCTGATGACAATCTAGAAGACAATGGGGGGTTTGGCAGAATTTTTGGCACCATTCGGCAGGACTGAAACTAACTATCCTAAGGCCTAATTCGATTTGTATGTAAACTGTAGTATAATTATAGTCGGCTAAGTTAACTGTGCGTCACTACCGAGTTCGATTGGGCCGTTATGACAGCAAGTAGTCCAGTATCGAAACTAAAATAGTGTTACGGGTGAATAGAGCTGGTCGGGCTTGTAACAAAATTAGTGTATGAAGTTGTATTAAGTTAATGTATGTAGAAATATTGTTGGTCTGTTTTCTTCATAATAAAGGTTTAGGATTAATAATAACCCCAAAGCTAAGATGGTAAACAATGTTAAATGTTCAAATTAAATTATTTCGTATATTTGTATAAGTTTAAAATCAGCTGTTAATGGAAATATAAGAGCAAACAGCTGTTTTATCTGTTAATTTATTTAGTTGGTTGCTATGGTAATGAATGTAAATACATTCAAGAAATATGTGTTGGTTTATCAGTCTAGGCCTAACCTAAAAATTTTTGCCCGACTATATTTACAAATATTGAAATAAAAATGTTTTTATCAAAATTAATTATAGCCTACGTTACTCTGGGATAGTGCAGCTTTTTAATTTCTCCACCCTATACGTAGTATATGGAGAAAGTATTGTTTTCGTCCAAATTTTTGAATTTTAATTTTTAGTGGAATTATCTGTTTTGGTGCTCCCTGAACCCCCAAACAATATTTAGTGGAATTATATGTGTTGGTGCTCCCTGAACCCAAAAATATTATTAGTGGAGTTATTTCTTTTGGTGCTCCCTGAACCCAAAAAAGTGGTTTTTTGGTGATGTCTGTCCGTGTGTCTGTAAGGATGTGTACAGAGCTGGAGACCATACAAACGGTCCGATTGTCAAGAAATTTGGTATGTAGGTGTAGTTCTGGAATATCTCCAGGAGTTTTTTCATTTTTTCAAATTTTAGATTTTTAAGGGGATTTACCCCCAAAAATGGCCAAAAAACGAGAAAAATCTAAATTTCTCTAAAACGGCTCTAACGATTTTGACAAAATTTGGCTTATTTGTAGCCCTTAATGTAACCTACCATACGCATAAAACCGGATCTTTCTTAAAATTCTCGTTTAGGTAATAATAATAATAACAACTGATTTTTGGAGGTTTTTGTCCAAAATGAGAATAGGTTTTCAAAATTTTTCAAAACCTTTTTTCGTGCATCTATACAGGCCTAAATGACATGTTTGGTGCCAATTTGTTCGAAATCGATAGAATAGTTTTTATAATATTATATGGATGTGTGTTACATGCATCTAATATTTTCCATGGTATGTCCTACTTTGGCAATTCGAAATATCCACCTCCTATGCTACTCTTGGGAAGGTATAAAGTTTCAACTGGGAGAAAGTATGTGGCAGTTATCTGGTACCGTTTATTATTAGTAAAACTATTTCTTCAATCGGTTCAGTAGTTCCAGAGATTACCCTCTACATACAAACCAACAAAAACACAAATTTTACCTCTTTATAATATTAGTGTAGGTAAATAAGTGGATACCCGATTGTGCAAATACAGAGTGTTCATGGACAAGCAATTGCTCATCCAGTGCAGCCGTTAACTAAAGAAATGCTATAACATTAACCTTGATAGACTTCCAAAGATCACCCGACGACCACACTTAACTCACGACTACCACTTAAACCCAAGACGTATTGATCCCGGATGTGTGACCTTGAGATATCGATTGTTATTCTCATATACGCGTGGGTGTCTGGCCATCTTTAATTGGGAGTAATGAGGGCCACACCCTCCGATCAGCTGGTATTAAGTCACTCCTGACTTAAACACATGAATATTCATTGTACGACTCCGGTTTAATGACTTCCTCCGGGCGACACTCCATGAATACTGCAAATTATCTTTTATTCTTTTGCCTTATAAATTACTAAGGATAGTTTTGAGACTAGTTTGAACTCCGCGAAGCGTTAATATGTATAGATTTTATCAAACAGTATCGAGCCGGGACATAATTATAGGTAATTTGCGAAGAGTACATGATGAAATCGTAACATTGTTATTATCTTAGGAAATATTTAATGGGTGAATATTTTTATGATGAAATTACCTGTTGATATTCCGTACTGTGAGTAGAGAGATGCTAACGAAGTTAATTGATCGTTTTGCAGACTGAAGATTCTAGATTATTATTTATGTTTATTGTTTGTATCTAATTTTAAAAGTGACTGCTCAGTGCCAATTTCTTTAAGTCATCAATCACGTACTGACAGAAATATATTGGTCTTTCACTTGAAATGCAATCCTTAATTTGTCACATATTGCAGTATCTTTTATTTGTAAAGTATAGAAGTTATTTTTCGCGATTTTTTCAATTCGACTCTAATGCAATTTACTTTTCTATACTAATATTATAAAGAGGTAAAATTTATTTGTTTGTTTGTTTGTATGTAGGGGGTAATCTCTGGAACTACTGAACCGATTAAAAAAATTGTTTTACTAATAAAAAGCTACACTATCCCTGAGTAATATAGGCTATAATTCATTTTGATAAAACATGTTTTATTTAAATATTTGTAAATTTATTCGGACAAAATTTAGGTTATGCCTAGACTGATAAACCAACACATATTTCTTGAATTTATTTACATTCATTACCATAGCAACCAATTAAATAAAATTACAGATATAAAACAGCTGTTGGTTCTAATATTTCCATTAACAGCAGATTTCAAACTTTGATGCAATTATTCTTATTTCTAAATTTTATGTTAGGTTTTTATTAAAATGTAGTTCTGAGCCTTGCTGGTTCTTTTAATATTTATTATAACTGCTGTTATAAAATATACGAAATAATTTTATTTGAACATTAAAAATGTTTACTATTTTAGCTTTGGGGTTATTAATAATCCTACACCTTTAATATAAAGAAAATATAACTTGATTATGTGTATAGAAGGTTATAACGGGGTTGGCGTGCGGAGCACTCAGAGGTTTCCCCTAGTACTAAATATTTTGCATTTATTTATTTAGTTACTTTATGTGTACAAACAAATACAAACGAAAATATTGAAGAAAAATTAGTGTCTTGGTTTGATAACATAAAAACTTACATATAAGTAAATAAACTAAAACCTATACAGTAAATACATAGGCCTATATATTAAAAACAAAAATAAAAATCCCCTTATACAAAGTAGGTAGGTACAGGTCTTAATTTATGCTTTGCTCGGCTTGTTTAAGGGTCTGCTGTAGTGGCGGCCATCTTGGATTTGTATCCCATAAGAGCAATGTTAAATTGCAAACCATTTATTTCGTTTATTTGTTATCATAAAATTGTTTGCAAGATCTATTTTTAAGCACAGTCACAATACGCATCCGTTTTGAATTTTAATTTTTTTTTAATGCTTTTGATTTGTTATGTAATTAACATTTTGTAAGTACAAAGTTTGAATTTTTTTCCAAACACAATAAAAAATTAATAATGAAAAATAATTTGCAAGCAGGATCCAAAATTGTATAAAGAATATCCAGTTTTTTTTTTTTCAACACTCAATTACAAAAGATAGACTTATAAAATGGTTTGAAATGGAGGCAATGTCAAAACGTTCAGCTGCAAGAAATTGCTCTGTTTAGATAGGGATATAGTGAGAAGCGCTTGCGTTTCCGGTTGCTTTCTCGTTTACTAGAGCAGACCCTTAAGCTACCATAGTTAGCTCTATGAAGACAAAATACGACCTGTGAAATAAGAAAATAGTTAAATTAAAAATTAGAAAATATTAAAATAACAATAGAATTTTTTATTTTAATATTATTTTGTATGCAACATGCAACAGCCTGGTCAGGTCATTATGTCATGATAAACGTAGGCCTAAATAGCATGCAATGCTTCTAAGTGCAGCATAAAAACCAAGGTAAAGAAATTATAACATCATCAAAAACTGTAAACTAAAATAAAGTATGAACAAACTTAACAAATAACATCCACTTCTACCAGCTACGACTAAAAAATAATTAACAATAGAAATACCTTTTTCAAATCTTAAAATTATTTAACGAGAAAAACACATAACATTATAAAACTTAAAAGTAATGAATAATGAACAGAAAATAAAACACCTATATAAGTAAACATATCATTAAAATAACAAAAAACAACACAAAATAAATCCAATCAACATGAATTTTATTGTTTTATCTAGTTGATAATTATTTTTTTCAAAATTATATTGGCTATGATAATCGACATTACAAAAAAAAAAAACGCATATTTTTATTGTACTAACCTGCAATACAAATTTCTATTCTGAAACAAAGGCGAAAATGTAAAAAGTGTTTCAATGTTTGTGACGTGGTTACAAATGTGTTTGTATATGTTTTGTCAGGTGTTGTAAGTAGTAACTGGTTTGTTTGGTTATTGATTGTTGGCGACAGACGCCAAACTTCTCTTAATAGGTGAACCTACTCTGCATTCACCGTGAGGGACCAAATCGTCTCTGTTAAATTCGTATAAAACATCCTGTAATCCACGTAAAACTCCAGCAATATTGTGGATGTTAGGATCCCAACACCATCCCACCCCGACTCAAGTGCCTCTCCTCTAATTAATCACCATGTAAGTGAACATATCAGCGTATACAATTATCTGTATACATTTTTTACCCCGCGAGTCCCGCCGGGATTGGCTAGCGAAGCGAGCAGAGGGCAGATCCCTCTATGTTTAAATATATTTTTTTTTAATTATTCTAAATTATTATTACTATTATTTGCGGAATAAATTTCACCCTAAATTAAAATTTAATGATGATATTCTCTTAGTTAGATTTTGACTTACGTATTACAAAGCGTCAAATTTGTTAGTTCATATTTTTTGGTGAATTTTCAAAGAATAAAATGAAAAAACCCAGCACCTATATAGGGTGTCAATTAAGTCTGGGACCGGTTTAATATTTCGTATATAAGGAAAATGTGAAGGAAGATGTGATTGAGGAACCTATTCTATGTAAAAATACTATTTGATTAAGATATCAAAAAAATTATCCGCCATCTTGGATCCGCCATTTTGAACTACTAGAAATCAATTTTGAAAAAATCAAAATGGCTGTAACTCAAAAAATTTTAATACTCCCAAATATCGTTATTGTGTGGCATATCGTTTGAAAGCTTATTTAATTCTGAATCCAAAAAGAATAATAATTAATATTAAAACAAAAATAGTACAGCAAAATGGAGCAAAATCGGAAAACACGATTTCGTTGTTTTTTGGCCGCCATTTTTAATTGGTTGAAAATATGGATGTGCAAATTTCACCATTGGTTTTTTTTAAATTGTACATCGAAATGATGTTTCACATGACCATCTTCCTATTTAAAAAAACAAAGTTACATTTAAAATGGCGGATCCAAGATAGCGGAAATTTTTTTTATATCGTAATAAAATAGTATTTTTACATAGAGTATGTTCCTCAATCACATCTATCTTCAAATTTTCCTTATATACGAAATATTAAACCGTACCCAGACTTAATTGACACTCTGTATATACCGAGTGTGAAACTCATAATGCAATATCTCTACTAACAATTGTTAAGTCAAAGGATGTACAGTAGTAGGCCTGTAACTACCGTATTGTATAGAGCGAGATGTTTATGCATGCAAACGCTCACTGCTTTGATGGGCTCTCCGCTTTATGAGTTCTTTGTACTCCCCTCTCGCGGATGAATAACAAATTAACTCTGAAACAATGAGCGCTTATACGAGAGGTAACCGGGTCTTTGATCTATTAAAACCAAAAATTAGCCACTCCAGACGGTTTTGATTCGATTCCAAGCTGCCACTCGACTCTAACTAGCTCTTCTTGACTTCTTCGAGGACCGAATTAATTGAAACTAAAGCTTTGTTATCCGCCATCCCGTATCGAGTATGTTTCCATGTTGTAATTAATTTCAATAGGTTTTTTTATTTCAAGTCCTTTTGTACGTAGGAATACATAATATGAAGACGCTGCGTTGCGAAAAGATCAAAGACGAAAGGACTTCAAAGATGGCTATTTTTATTGTGCCTCATTACAATATTTTTCTTTTAGAAATTTAATATTGTGATACAGTGGAAGCGGACTGTATTTTCAATGCGCTTAGCGACTAAATCTTGTGTTTTTAATATCTCGAGTTTTGTTAATATCTTTTGAAATATTATGATTGTGTTTTATTCTCATGAAATTTAATAACTGTTTTTCTTTGGCTTGTTGGTGTTCTTATATTAAAATTTTAGCTATACAAATTCTAATTATTAGTAAACAATATTACGTATACAGATTTTAGATTTGGTGCAACAAACCATTCGCATCAGACACTGGGTTTCTTTAGCTGTGAAATAGTTGTAATTCAGAAGAAGTCAAGTAACTCATTCCTTTCCCTGACAATGCATCCGAGTTGGGTGGACTGTTGCAATCTATATAATTTTTACTATAGCGTAATTTAATTTACTATTATTTTTTGTGTATGCAATTTTTTCTTGACAGGATAAAACGTTATTACATTATTTAATTAAAGAACCAATTTAATTTGTATCTCTAAATACCAATTTGTACCTATTTGTATATCTAAATACCCGTTTGCAAATCTAAAAATCCGTTTGTATCAATTTGTATATATATAAATACTCATTTAAATACCCGCTTGTACTAGTTTGTATGTTTACATACCCATATTATTGTGACAGTTTATAAATCTGAATACTCGTTTGTATATCTAGCCTAAATACAACTTTTATCTATAAATATCCTTTTGAACACATTTATATCTATAAGTACCAGTTTGTTAGCCGAATTTTTGAAGAAAATAAGAGCTATTAAACTCGACCCAACTTGAAAACGGTCCGTCGGAGGAGGGTAAAACTTCGTTTCTATCCGTTTCAGACCATTTGGAGACGATACCCAAAATTCATTACTATATATATATATATATGTTTTATTCCCGGATTGATAAGTAGTAGTAAATATACATCAAAATTGCTGATTTTTTGGTGAAAGGGTCCTAGTAGGATTCTTCAGATACACTTTTTTTGTTTTTCGATCCGATTCAAAATGTCGGAGTTATAACGATTAATCGTTTTTGGGTAGGGATTTAAGGGTACAAAAGTAAATGGGGTTTTCCCACCTTGATAAAGTGGTAGTAAATATGCTTCAAAATAACTGAAATTTTAGTGGAAGAGTCCTTGTAGGATTTCCCAGACACTGATTTTTTACTTTTCGATTTGACACAAAATGGCGGCTTGTTTGATTCAAACCAAAATGGCAAAGTTAGAGCGAGGAAATTTCATTATTTCTCCCACGCATAAGCCCGTGTGCAATTTTTTAGCTATATCATTCGAAAGGCAATTAAGTTTACTACAATCCTATGCAAAGGTAATTCAGGTACAGTCCTCGGAACAAGGGACGAGATTGATAGGAAGCTCCTGATAAATGATTTTTTCATAATCAATGTAAGGTAATTACGCAACTTCTCCCACTCATAAACCCGAGTGCAATTTGTGAGCTATATCATTCGAAAGGCAATTAAATTTACTATAATCCTGTGCAAAGGTATTTTTGAAACAGTTCCCGGAACAAGGAACAAAACTCATAGGAAAATCCCGTTATTTAATACTAGTTATTTCCTGATAAGAAAATTCTTCTATAGTAACGCGGCAGTGCTGCTTACGGGATTTTTTTCCTTAAATACCCGTGTGTATTAGTTTTTGTCTTTAAATACCCATATGTACCAGTTTCTAACTCTAAATACTCGTTTGTACCCGTCTGTAAATGTGAATACCAGTGTTATTTTCTAAATACCAGGTTTTTACCCATTTGCATCTGTAAATAAACATTTTTACCCATTTGTATCTGTAAATAAACATTTTTACCCATTTGTATATGTAAATACCTGTTTGAACCAGTTCGTAAATGTGAATAACGTTTGTATATATCTTAATTCCCTTTTTTTATCTCTAAATATAAATTTGAATCTATAAATACCCGTTTGTATTTTTAAATATCCTTTTCTAACCGTTTGAATCTGTAAATACCCGTTTGTACCTCTAATAATCGTTTAAACCCGTTGGCTTCTCTAAATACCCATTTGTATTTCTAAATATCAGTTTATACCTGTTTGAATCTGTAAATACCCGTTTGTACCTCTAAATAAACGTTTGTACCCGTTGGCTTCTCTAAATACCCGTTTGTATCCATTTTTGTCTCTAAATACGCGTTTGGATCCATTTTTGTATTTAAATACGCGTTTGTATCCATTTATGTCTCTAAATACCCGTTTGTCAATATGAATACCAGTTTGTTTCTCTAAATACCCGTTTTTACCCATTTGCAATTGTAAATACCCGTTTGTACCAGTTTGTAAATCTGATT
>JAGFPH010000083.1:360801-372645 GCA_018207615.1 Philaenus spumarius
CCCGTTTGTATCCATTTGTGTCTCTAAATACCCGTTTGTATCCATTTTTGTCTCTAAATACCCGATTATATCCATTTGTGCCCATTTTTTGTTTTAAAATAATCAATTAAAATGAACGCACATATTTATATTTTCGCAATATGGATTTCGTTATTATACACAAGGCGTTCTTAAAGTAGACGCAGGTACTTGCTTTCGGTCTTGTAATGCAAAACCGTTCTTACCGGCAATAAATCTTTTAATTTTGAAGATGAGCTTTTTAATTGAACAAAAATTAAAACTACAAACATTTTTAAATGTACTTGCCGATGTCACAAGTAGTCTGCTATATAAAGTCATATTTCCGTCTTCCTTTTACACTTGCATGACTCCTTTTTTTTATATACATGCAAAGGATCCTTATTCGAAGCACAATCTAAATCTTATACTTATGTCTAGATACAATACTTAAATTTAGCAAAGAATATATTTGAACAAGAGTTAATTTATTGTTAAAACTATTATTGTTATTGATACTTCAATTCTTACTATGAAATTTATGTGATTTATGTTATGTTGAAGTTTTAATTCAACTTTATTCAGTTTCCAAGGACCGATGTTTAATTCACCCCTACTATACGTGTACTTCGACGATTCCATTATAGATGCACTTTATTAGGCTTTATTATAAGTTTCTGAGAGGTTAGGTAAAATTATAGGAACAAAACTAGCACTAAAACGGCGTGCGAAGCACGCAGAGTTCTCACTAGTTTGAAAATAAATTGACAATTGAGTTATTTATTTCCGTAAGAACGGATTTAGGAGTAAATTTGTCAAAAAACAATCATTTCTATAAAAAAAGTACTTTCAAATTAGTCATAAGTAAAAAGTAGATGAACAATAATAAGCGAAAGTTTGATTTGTAATCAATCCAAAATGGCGTCAGAGCCTAAAGAAACCATAAAAATTCAGTGTTTTGTAACAGAAGATTATAAAGAAGAACTCGTAATATTAAAGTCAATGAATTACTGAAAATATAAAAGAATGAACGATGCAATTTACGATTTAAAGACAACTAAAACAAAATTAACTTGTGAGTTATATGAAAGTGCGCATCACTTGACCCCAATAATTTTAACTTAGGTTTAACTCATGTATGCAGTTATTTTGGTTCAGCCCATCTTGAAAGTTTAATATCCCTCTAACTTTAGACATTTATATCACTGTATATCTTAGTGGTTTCTGCATAATTTACAACGCGTTCTCTGCGTTGCCAACCTTCCGCTATGAATTTTACCTATAATTGACTCTATACCCAAACGTATCGTGCGTCAAGTACATGAGCAGACAGTGGGGAAATTGTAATGCGACATCATGGCTAGTAATTGACAAATAAATGAAAATGATTTTTCTTATTGCATCTGAAGTAGGTGTTTTGTGAGAAATGCTCTTATAATTTGGTAACAGACTTGCTCTTTATGCACAAGTAGCAGGAGACCTAGCTAAAGCTCGATTATAAGCAGGGCTATGATTTCAATAATAAATATTGGATTATTGAGTTTTGAGGTTAGGCCTATAACATTAAACAACTAAATAAAGGGTATATACAACATTAGGCTTACCTGTAATAAAAATGCAGTTTAAAGGATTAACCTTAATCTCAACGCTATGCCTCAGAAATAAGTCAGGCCTAAATTAAACTAGGGCCTAGTTCGCTCACGTCAATAAGTATTATTGCAAATTTCCGTGAACATCGTTTAGGTTAGGCCTATAACATTAAACAACTAAATAAAGGGTATGTTTATTTAGCAGAAGTATTCGTTGCCATGGTAACTATAAATAGATAAAACATTAGGCTTACCTCTAATAAAATACAGTTTAAAAGAAAACAGATGATTATTGTAATGGCATTGAAAACATTTGCATCAGCTGTGCTTCGTTTAAAAGAAAACAGATGATTATTGTAATGACATTGAAAACATTTGCATCAGCTGTGCTTTATATTGTTTAAAATGGACAAATTTCACTTTTTAATTTAATAAAAAGACGTAGAAAACGAATTTTCCCAGACTGGTGACCATTTCTAATCGATTTCTCGTGGCCAAAAGCCCCATATAAAATCAAAAATCCTTAGACGGAGATTCCAGATCCATTTAGCAGACAGCAATTATCTCTCGCTTTAGAAGATAAGATAACTGGAATCGCTATAAAGAAAATCAAAGTTTTTTTAACCTTACACAATTTAACCATAAGCTCTAAAGGCATTGAAAATATAAAACATTAATTATTTATTTTCGGGTATCTTAAATAATTTGAAATTAATTTTTTTTTTTTAATACGAAAATGTATTAAGAATGTAAATTAAACAAATTCCCTGAAAATTATTGTATTCAGAATGCAAATTAAACAAATTTCCTGAAAATGTATTAAGAATTTAAATTAAACAAATTTCCTGAAAATGTATTCAGAATGTAAATTAATACAAATTTCCTAAAAATGTATTTCGTTGTAAAACTAAATATAATTTCCTGAATATTTCAATTTAAAATTGTTGGCGTTCTTTAATTACTAAATTGTTAATCTTTTAATAAATATATTGTTTTAAAATGAAATTATCTTGTAGAGGTTTTATTTAATAATTGATTTCATCGATTCCATTTAAATCCTTACTACATAATATATTTATTTTAAAATGTATGGCAATCTGAATTGTAAAATACTTTCCTAAACGTAATATATCTCAAGTCTGATAGAATTTAAATCTTTTCCTACAAATTTCTTTAAACGATTTTCGTCCCGATATTGTAAAACCTTTTCAAAACCTTTATTAATTTGTTTTTCATTTTTGAAATATAAATACATCAACAACAGTTTATACAAATTCTATGATATCCTGGGATTGTAAATCTTTTCCTGCAAATTTCTTTAAAACTTTGAAGAAGTTTTAGAACCCTGTCCCCTTAGAAAACCGAAGTGTGTACCAAAATTTGGACCAAATCGGTAGTAAAATGCGGTTGTTAAATTGTGAACACAGATATAGGGAGTCTTTTTTTAAATCGGTCACCATTGGATCTTGTAAGCTATAAATTTGACAGCAAACTTTAAATGTTAAACATTTCCTTGTTTTTTGAGAAATAAAAAAAAATGGTTACAATCAATTTTGTAAATGGCCGCTAATTTCTAATATGGCGATCAACTTTCAAATTCACCCTGTATTTTATGATGATTTTGGATTTTAAAAGTTATTTTAAGACTTTTTTGTCCTTGTTGTTTTTTTGTTTTTATACGACTAACCATTTAAAAGTTAGAAGGGTATAAAGTTTTAAAAACACCCTAACTGAGCGGAATATACAGAGTGTCCCCGAACTTTCTGATTTCCTTTTGTAGATTTGTTCCTGCAATCGAGGCAAACATATTTCACAACATAAGCATGGTTCTACGGTGCTTACTTTTTCGTCCGTCTGTCTGTGTGTGTTTTTTACAAATTAATTCAATGTCAAGTTTCAACCATGTTTATATTGTGAAATATGTTTGTGTCGATCCCAGGAAATCCACAAAAGAGCGAGCATTTTTTTACGGAAACGTTTTGAACCAATCAAAACTCTCTTAGCCCAAACAAAGCATTGTTTAGACATACAAATAACTTTTTTAAATCAAAAAATACGGATTTTTAAAATTTGGAAACCTTAATACAGAGAAATTAACATGTGTTACCAACTTCATTTTTCAAGTGTGAGAAATTTGCAGTTTTGTCATTTATGTTTTCTGAATAATGGTTCAAAAGAATTATAAAAAACAGAATTTGCTGATTTTAAAATGTTATTTGTTTGTCTAAACTATGCTTTGTTAATGTTAAGAGCGTTTTCATTGGTTCAAAACATTGTCATTCCAAAAATATCTTAAGCTCTGTTAGAGTGTTTTTAAAACTTTATACCCCTCTAATTTTCAAACGATTAGTCGTATAAAAAAATATCACCAAGAACAAAAAAGTCTGAAAATTACTTGTAAAATCCAAAACCATAGTAAAATGCAGGTTGTTTTATAAGCAATTCGAAATTTGACCACCATATTGGGAAATGGCGGTCATTTACAAATATTTTAACCACATGTATTTTTTAATTTCTTAAAAACTAAGGAAAGGTTTCCTATTTAAAGTTTGTTGTCAAATTTATAGTTTGCAAGATACCTTTGGAGGCCCATTTAAAAAAAATACATCATGTATATACTAAGTCACTGCTTTAGCTCACCTTTACTATGGAAATTCGCTAATAAAACTAACTCTTATTCCCATAAAAACCCCATACCCTTCTTACATTTTAAATAGCGATGACCATAAAAAAGATTTGTTTCCTTTTCTTTAATTCAAATGAACGCCCATTAACATTCAACCGAGCTATTCCGTTTGAAATAATTTGGCAAGAAACAGTCGGATATCAAAATCTATGTCATTATATATCAAATGCGTCATTATAACAATACATGCATGTTAATGTGTTCGAAGGACGTGACCGGCTTCCTGATTCAAAGCTTGGGAAGACATCTTTAATCTGGAGGATAAAGACTGACTTAACGTCAGACAATTTGCTCTTGTACTGTGTTGATTGCTTAATAGCTTGCTTGGGGATTGCTTTATTAAGACGAATGCATGGGAGTGTTCGAATTGGTCATTAGAAAGAAAAAAATATAGAGGTGACGAAGTTGAAGCAGTGATTGTTGCGAGTTTTGTAGTGGTAAATCTCATTTAAAACTGTTAATGACGATTTTATCATCGGTTAATATTTGAACTATTTCACTAATGTTGAACGAGAACTTAAAGTTGACCAACTTTAATTGACAACTCCTCAAATATGTACACTTATTATGGGACCATGCGTGCTTCGCACTCCAACCCCAACGCTAAATAACATTAAAACATGACTTAGCTTACTAATAAATAAAACCCTAAACTAAAATTTTTAATTACAAATTTATTTCAAAGTATGAAATCAGCTGTTGATGGAAATACAACTATGAACGTTTAGTAGTATAAGGCAGCTTTTACACATGTGCTACTAAACTCATCCAAGAGGTTCTCTTACTCGCTAGTACCAATTATACACATTTAGGTTTAAGTAAAAACCAAGCAAACTTGATATAACCACTCCTAGATAGAGCCAATCTATTCGGTTTTTCTTGTACAAACATTACACGTATTTTTAGAGTAAACCTTAGCCGAGTGGACAGCGTGTCGTCTTCCTGATAAGAATCTTATAAGATAAGAATCTCTGATAGAAAATTATGCAGGTGTTCATATCTGTGGTTGTAGGGAAGGAGGGCGGAAATAAAGCAAACTGTGGTTGGCTCGTAGTAATCAAGCCCTAATTTAGAGAATTAGCAGATACTATTTACAAGACTATCCTATCTGATAGGCAATAATAAATATGCAATAAAGCAATTTTTTTTGTCATCCCAGTACTCAAATAAAAGGAACCATTAAGGGTCTTCTATACCTTCCTTAAAACAGCAAAAATATGCACTTCGTACTACCAAGTTTCGGACGCCGTTTTTCAACCTAAAAAGTTGTGAAACATCTTAAATTGTTCTTAAAGGCTTTGTGCTTTTGTCTTATATCTCATAATTGAAAGAAATCGTCGGCAACTCCTTTTAATCAATAGTTTAAATGAGTAAAAATCGATTATTTTTAACGCATTTTATGGGAGTTTTAAGCAATAATTTCCATATTTTAAGCTAACGCGTAAAAAATATAAAGCCTACTTTATAACTTAAAGTAGTTTCCCAGATTATTAATTTATAAATAGAATCCGAAACACGGTATTACGAATGCGTGTTTCAATGATTTTGCGGCTTGAGTCAGGCCTTTTGCATTGAAATCATACTGTACACTCGGGAGTTTTCTTCAAGGTAAAGAAGAGCCTTAAAGATAAAAGAGTATCTCAAAATATAAACATCACTTCCTTACCACCATGGTTATTGTTATTATTTAAATGTTCAGTACATTAAGAATATACATTTTGAAGTACTTATTTCATTAATATAGGTAATTTTGATAAATCTGCTGGTGGTACGGAGCTTCCAGTTGGTCGATTCGCCAAACTCTATATATAAAAATAGATGTTTCTTTCTTTGTCCTCTATAGACCCAAAAACTATTCCACTGATTTCACTAAACATTTCACAGATTTTCCATATTCATGCCAGGAGTGTTTATACATTACAATTACCACAGTCTAAGGGGTTGAAGTGGTGTAGCTACCCTTAAATAGCTAAAATTTAGGTGTAGATAAAATTGGGTAATATTATTCTTAAATGTTACCAACAACCATTTCCAATTCGATCACTTAAAGGTATGAAATGGGATAACTAAAATAAAAATTATATAATAATGCAAATACTTACTTTTTCTAAATGGTCACAAACTACTCGACTAGTTTAGCTTAAAATTTCACAATTTACTGATTGGTACCTGGATGGTTTAGAGAATAAGGTCACTACAATCAAAGATATTAAAATAGGATAGCTACTCCTATAGCATAAATTATAAATTTCCCTAACTTTCTACAAGCTATAAAGCTAAAATTGTATAGTATTATTCCTGAGCGATAACCATTAATTTGCAATTCGATTACTTAAGCCAAAGGGATGAAATGAGATAACTACCATTAAAATTATATAATAACTAGGGGAGACCCCTGCGTGCTTCGCACGCCAACCCCCAATGGAACCTTCTAAAAACATACGTTACGTTTTATTTATAATAAAGTTGTAGTATTAATAATAACCTCAAAACTAAGATGGTAAATAATGTTAAATGTTCAAACCAAATTATTTCTTATATTTTATAACAGCAGTTAATAATACTTAAAAGAACCAGCAAAGCTCAGGTCTACACTTTAAAACCCTAACCTAAAAGCTAGAAATACAAAAATAATTGCTTCAAATTTTGAAATCAGCTGTTAATGGAAATATTGAAGCAAACATCTATATTAGCTGTTATTTTATTCAATTGGTTGCTATGGTAATAAATGTAAATACATGTGTTGGTTTATCATTCCAGGCCTAACCTAAGATTTTTTTCGACTAAATTTACAAATATTAAAATAAAAAAAGGTTTTTACCGAAATGAATTATAGCCTATGTTACTCAGGGAAAGTGTAGCTTTTTATTAGTAATACTATTTTTTCAATCGGTTCAGTAGCGCCAGAGATTACCCCCTACATACAAACAAACAAACAAACAAACAAACAAACAAACTTTACCTCTTTATAATATTAGTATAGATTCATATACTTACTTTTTCTAAATGCTCACAAACTACTCGATTAATTTCACTAACATTTTTACAATTTATACATATTAGTACCAGGTTTTTTTAGAGAATTTTTCACTACAATCAAAGATATTAAAATAGGGTAGCTACCCCTTCAGTATAATTATAATTTGCACTAACTTCCTGCAAGCTGTAAAGCTAAAATTAAGCAATATTATTCTTAAATGAAAAAAATTAATTGCAATTCGATTACTTAAATCAACATAATGAAATGGGATAGCTATCCTTAAAATTAAATAAATAAAATGGGATGGATAAAATAAATTGTATTAACATTAAATACCCATATTATGTATATTACGCGCTCTATCACCTGCCCTGATCATAAAAATCATATTTTAACCACAAGGCACTTCAAAATTAATTGTTCAATGCTCTCACTAAATTGTGTTCGATAATTGAATCTAACTATATATTTATATATTCAAATCAAGCATTGCCGGATCACTCTAGTCGTGTATGTAGTTTAAGTTTCGATTTCCAAATTTGATTTAACAACGTGACGTCGGCTTTGTAAACATTTCACAAAGTCAGGCTCAGATTGAGGTTATGTTTTAGTCTACTTGCGAGCATTGAGTAAATACTGTAGCATAAAACATCTGTGATTGGTCGGATGTAATTATTTCCGAGTGGGCGTATATATGGGTACTTGTACTGTCCTTTAAAGGTAAACTGTGATTGTTCAGGAACGTATGTTTATCAATCAATAGTCAACCAGCTGTTCTGATTTCTCATACATAACCTTACTTTAAACTCTTTGTATGGATAGTGTATTTATTTAAAGTGTAATAGGGTCGTTTAAGCGATGCAAGTTTTTATAAGGAAACAATGAGAAGGTAAACTCTTTATTGCTGCTTTTTCTATTCGTTTTCCAGACGATGAAAATACTATTAATGTGTATTGGATTGAAGAAGAGAAACTAAATGTTTTCTGTAAATAACGTCACTCTTTGCCAATTAATTGTATTTCTGGAACGAAGTTGGAACGGGTTGCGGTAGGACTTAACAAATAGAGAATGTAATGCGTAACGAATGAAAGTGTTATTGGTTGCTAAGGCAACGAAAAATATAAAATACGAGTAACGAAAAAAACGTTACCAAATTGGTTGCTATGGCAATGTATGTAAATACATTCAAGGTTTTTTTTTAACTAAGAGAAGATTTGTTTCGTCCGGCGTAGATCAGATATTATCGTCAAGCGCTGAAATTTTAGGTTAGGCCTAGAAAGTAATTTTAAGTCTAGGCCTAACCTAAAATTAGGGTATTGTATGTAGGCCTATCTTACCGAGACAGGTGAAATAAATGAAACATACAAACAATAATTTTAGGTTAGGCCTAGACGTATGAACCAACATTTTATGTTTATTGAATGCATTTACAATGAATGGACATTTAACTGTGTTTACCATCATAGCTTTGATGTTATAATTAATTCTACACCTTTATTATAATGACATTAAACGTATGGAAACAGTAAATATTTGTATAAAAAACAATCTAATAATTAACTGCAATTGGAAGATTAAAATTATGTGTGTATGTTGCCGTTAAGGCTGGTAAAAGAATTGAAGAAAGGGCGTGATGAATTTCGTTCCTGAAGGGGGTCCCACGACCGCACACTTTTACGTTTTTGTTTTGGGTTTTGCTCCTTGGTTAGACCAAATTTTAAAATAGTTGAACCACCATTATTATCAAGCCTAAAACAGGTCTAATGAATATATTGTACTCGTAATCGAAGTATATTTAGTATAGCCCAGTCGGTGTAGGTTACAACTACCAGTAATTTGCACCTTAAAGTATGTAGATTAATATAAAAAAAAGTTTACCAGTCTATCGATTTCCCAAAGCCGAAAGAAAAATCTAATAACATTCTTTTCGATAATCAGGTAAAACAGAAGACTATTTTCAAGCGCCTCGTTTTTAAAAATAACATGAAAAAAATCGTCCATACTTACTAAGAATATTTATACTGGTGTATTCAACTTGTAAAACAAATTGATGTTGATATTTTGAAAATTTTCTAAACTGGAACCGATTAAAATTAGTTCGTGGGTCCGATACTCCTACAATCGAGAAACCCATTGATAAGTCAAGTGACTCTAGATGGGGTCATTTTCAAGATAACAAGCTGAGACTCAGCATAAATGTTTCAAATATATATTTTAACTCTTGTGTCAAGTTTCAATTCGATATATTAAAATTCAGCCAATTTAGAATGAGCCAACGCTTCATATATGAATGAGATTTCAACTTTTAGTGATTTCCCCTGCTGCAAAATATATACCTGCATTATCGAAAGAAATACATATGACCTTTTTTTATTGAAAAATACCCCCCTACACGGTGGTATTTTTTATTTTTATTTATCTTCATCCCAGCTCGAAATATTAAGGATAATAAAAAAAATAATGTTTTTCGATTTTTTTTTCGACTTTGGGAAATCGATGGACTGGTAAACTTTTTTTGTGTTAATCTACATACTTTAATGTACTTATAAAAAAAATCAGCCGTATTGTAAATTACTGGAAATTTTGGTCTAAAATTACCCCTACCGACTGACCTAGTATTTAAATAGTTGATTTTGATTTTTACACTGTTTTACAGCTGTTAGTACAGCTTACGTGTATTATAAGCTTGTCGGAACTCTTATTTCACCGACTTGGCTAATATTTCTTCATACATTATACAGAAAGATGCAACATGTAGATGTCGTGACAGCGATGGAAATATCTCAACACTTACTAAAATCTTATGAAAATCTCTTAAATTTGTACGAAACAATTGCCACAACTCAAAATATTATTAATTCTAAAAGATTATATTCAGCAAATCAAAACGTACTAAACATACACCTCAACCAAAACGTTTTATTATGTATACAGCAAACTATTAAAATTATGCATGTCAACAATAATTATTACATACACATTAGTGTACATTTAACACATTTTTGGATATCAGAAAATGAAGAAGCAAGAAAAATAGGCCTAAAATTCTTCATTGAACTAGGACGCAAACAGTAAATAAGATGAAAAGATGAAACACTTTTTCAAGACTTCGGCTCGTGATTTTTAAATAATTAAAAATATGACGTTTTCGTCATGATCGCCACGTTGTTGTCACGCTAGAAAGCTCAAAAGCTTTTCAACTGTCAGCAATAAAATCACAAAGATTTCGGCACCACCTTATTCTACGAATTCTGTGAAATTTTAAGTGATACAAAATTTTTAGAATTTTTGCAATTAATACTTTAGTATTTTAATGCGAGCTGATGTAAAACCATACTTAAAGAGCAAAATCTCAGACCATACTGCGCATGCTTCAGGATCCAGTTCACCGCTACCCCTACCACCGTATCCCTATCCAAGTGCCTCTGTCCAAGTGAACAATAATATGTGTTAGTTGTAGTTCATATATGACTGAAGATAACGACTTTTTCGTTGAAACGCGTTTGATTATTAAAACGTATGTGTGTGAGAATTTGTGTATCTATATTAATAGGCAAGCACAAAACTTGTCGTCCTTTTTTCTCAGCTTGTGTGCATCGTAGGAGAAATTCGCGCATACCGTTAGAAAGGTAGTATCCTGTAGATGAGCAGAATCCCATTATAATTTACATCGGTCCTCAGGGATACGCCCCAGTGGCCCTCAAAGTTTCAATGTTAATCTTATGGAAGGTCAATCTTAAGGAAGAGAAGAAAGATTTCTTTTGATTTTATCAGGGGCAAAAAAAAACAGCTGTTCGTACGAAAAGCTTAAAACAGCTGATTTTGATCAACAACTGATTTCGATCAAAAACTGAATATAATTTTAGGTTAAGTAAATCAAGCAATAGCAATAGCGAAGCATTGCCGGGTCCACTAGTTGTTATTGTTCTAAATCATTCCTTCTCGCTCGTCGAGCTCTTAGTTAATGAATACAGTAATCTGTTTTCATTTGCTTTGCCGCTAGTCACCTCAGGGTTTGGGGCCCTCTAATTAAATATGAAATTAATACGTACAAGATTTAAAAAGAGCTTGTACGTAATATGGTAACAAAATATCTCCAAGAGTCACTGGGCCCGATAGAAAGCCTGGAAAGTCATTTTGTTGTCAGACGAGGCCTGTTTGAGATACAATGAACATAAATTAGGCGGTATAAATTATGCAAAGAAATTATGTTTAAATTCAATCACATTTTAAGAATAACAATACTTCTCTTACAGTTATTAAGGAATATCGAGTGATTTTTTTCTTCTTTGGTCCAGCTACTACACCGGTGTTTAAAGCGGTAAGGAAAACATGTTGGCAATTTATTTCGACTCTATTTTTCTCAAAACCTTAAGTAATTTAATTTTGCAGTATATCCAAACTCTATGCTGAATTTGAATGAGAATTCAGTTCTCTGTTATAATTGTTAAAGTTTGCCTTATTCGTAAATAGTTCAATAGTTGTAAATTCAAAATATTGTAGTGTGGACAGGCACACCATGTCCAAATAATTTTGCTGGCGGTGATCGGATTTTACCGTCACGCATTTTTCCGTCACGCTATATTCCGTCA
>JAGFPH010000083.1:372655-398493 GCA_018207615.1 Philaenus spumarius
AGTTTACTTGGTAATACCTCTGAAATGGACATTGTGCTTCCTCATTTCGTAAGTTGTGTTAAAATAGTTTACTTGGTAGTGTTAAAATAATCAAATTTCATATTAAACTAATATGACCGACGATTTATATTCATTACAGTTTTCACTTCTGTCTGCAGTCCCGCGAATGCTTTCTTTTATGTTTCTTATGATTTTTCAGTATAAACTCCCAAATTATCTTTGAAATAATACAGCAACAATATGATTACATTGTGGAAGTCTGAACCATAAATTTCCTCACACAACAAGACGGTATCGCTCAAACAATACTCTCTTAATTTAACCAATAAACTATTAAACATCGCAATTTCTTTAACCGTCTTGCCTTTCTGTGTAACGAGTTGTCAACAAATATGATCTGGAAATATTCGATCTGGATACGAACGATTTGATTGCACGGTGGTGTATGCGGACCTGTCAATTTGGTTGGCCGGCTTGATGGGAACACAATGCACTATCACCATACGACTAAGGAGATGCCAATAATTGGACAGGGCTGCTTCTCTTCGGCAATAAATAACGGCTAGTCCCTTTATTCTGGTCATCGAACTGATTCTCCCCGTTGAATGCATTATACAATACAATACGCTTATGGCCAATTCTCTATAAATTATTCCTCTACCGATCAACCATCGAAGAGATGTGCCCCGAGATAATTAAGCGGTAATTTATTAGCTCGGTATGGTACTGTTTGGACTCATCGCCGGGGAAAGTGTCGGAATACGGAAGCTCCGAGGTATTGTCGAGATTTAGTGACGCGATCTCGCGAAATAATAGGATAACTAGGAATGACGACTTCGTGTGCGAGATGTAAAAGGCTGTGAATGTATTGTCAACGATGGAGTTTGTTATTTATGGGTAAGCTCATATTGTATACGCTTCGCAGATTATATACTAGACAAAGCTTTCCACGTGGAGATACTCTCCCTAAATGGAGAATTTTTACTCTTATTGCTTTCAAACTTGGGTGTCTAGAAAGTGCTAGCTTGATCTCTTGTGTCCTTATCTGGTTTTAGTAACATCTCTGTTCGGCAGGCAGCACTTAAGTCATGTAACACATCATTATTTTCTTCTGCATCGTATTCTTCTTATTCTAAAATATCCAGAGACATATGAGAACACAAAATAGTTTCTAGTTTTATTTCTATTCAGTTTTTTTTTTTTTTAATTGGTTGGTAGTACTCCAGTTATTTAACACGTAATTATTATGCTTCTTCTCCTTCTTTTCCACTTTCTAAGAAGTCCAAGAAAATTTAAGTACACACCTAGTTAATTTATATTTGTTTTTAGTGGATTTTATGTTAGGCAGTACTCCAGTTAATTAACTCGGCCTTTAACTTGTCCAGTTAATTATTAGCGAATTTACATAGGAAAAATGAGCTATTGCAGTGGCCCTAATGGTAAGACCCAAGGTCGGGAGTAGCAAATGAGCACCGATCATGGTCCCAAGAACACGTTTTGGGGTGTCATTAAAAATCATACATGATTTTACACCCATATGATCATATATGATGTATATATATATCTATATATGTGTTCGCACTCTAGCGGCCGCATTTTAAGTCCGATTTGGTTCAAATTTGGTACACATATTGGTTGGTCTACGTCGCTTTGACGAGTTCGTGAGCCAAAAAATCCAACAATCGGAAGCACGTTTTTTGACAGGAAGTAGCTATTGTTTTAGATTTTTGCTACGAGAATGAATTTTTTAGAGTTTTTTCTACAAATATAAATGAATGATGTTACTCTGCACATTTTGTTTTTTTACGCGACCTTATAGCTCGCTTGGTTCCCCCAAAATCTAACAAAACGTAAAATACCATAGAAGTTGGCGTACGAAGCACGCAATGCTTTGTGTATTGAAGATACTCCCAATATGCGGAATGGCGTGCGAACAATTTTTCAGCTATTCAGCACCGTCGTGAGTAGACCTATTTCCCAAATTGTTGGTTGAAACCCTAAAACATAGGCCTATAAACTCAATTTTGGAAATTTGCTCAACTCACGTCAGCGATTCAGCTGCGTGGTCGAATTATTTCTTCTTCTTCTGTGGTTCTTTTTTAAGAGGTCCAAAAACTATTCAAAAGGCAAATTAATTTTACTTACACTTCTATTTGAAAGTCGGGACTTAGTTATGTAACACGACATCAAGTTTTTCTGCATCATCTTCTCTGTGCTCTTTTCTTTTTCTTGTTCTCTCACTCCTCTTATTCTATGAGGTCCAGAGATTTAAGAAATTTCAACATCATTAAGAAACACAAATTAATGTTTAGTTATATTTTTATTTGATAGGCTGCACTCCAATTATTAAATGGTGAACACGTAATTGTTTGCCTCCTTTTTATTCTTTTTCACGTAGAGTCTACTTACAGCACAAACACAGTTAATCTGGTACAGTTCGTCACAAAAATCACTGTGTTTAGGCATATCGTTCGGCTCCCAATCTTGCACCAGTTGTAATCTGAATGGCTTTCTGGAGATAAATCACTCAGTGGACTATGAAAACTACAGTTCTAAACGAACCCGTGTCGTCAGAAGTAAATACTTCGTGAACTCTGTCCACAATCCTCTGAGATTGTGGACGACCTAAACTTATTCCTGAGCATGAGTTTTCGTATCTAAAACAAACGCAATTTCTGTAAGGTCGATTATTTATAAATTTAGCGCGAAAGCTTCAATGCAGACTTAAACAATTCCCATTCCTACAAAAATTCCAAACACAAAACGTCTTTTCTTATTTTAGAAACCTTATTTTTTTAATTTACAGACCGCAATTGTCTCACGGACAAAACTAACCGAATATAGCAACCAAATTTGAGACTAAACATTATCAATGTTGCTACCAACTGATTGCTTACCATTATTTATCTATATATTATAAGCGGCTTTGTCCAGACTGACTGACAACAATGGAATCAACGGGGAGGGATATTCTTTCATTTTAAGGTATATTATTCCAAAGAAATTTTTTTAAATTTGTTATTTTAATGCGTAAAAATAGTGAACATTCAGGGGTTCACTTCTGCCCCCTGCACACATAAAACAGCTGATTCGGAACAGCTTAGCAACAAATGTTTTTTCAACGCATTTACATTCATTACTATACCAACAGCAAATTTAAAATCAGTTTATTATTCTTCTCAGCCAACCGCTCTTTTACTTTAGGTTAACAAAATAAAAGCAAACAAACAAAAATCAAGGGAAAATGCTTACTATATATAAATTCAATTTAAACATCTGTTTTTACATTATAAATAAAACAGTTAGTTAGGGACAAAAACATAATTTTAGGTAAGGGCTATTAATACTAAACCAAAACAAATTTATTGAAAGCAATTAACTAACTATTCTTTACAACTAATATTTTTTTAGATTAGGTAAAGCAAACTTAAACGAAAATGAACGAAAACGAAAAAGGCTTACTGTATTATAAGTAAAACATCTGGTGTTACATAGGCTATTATTTTGTTTCCTTAAGGTTCGGTTCCCTACATTCAAAACGGCGAAGTTGGGTACCAATTTCAATGTTAAATAATCAAAACATACCTTCACTATTAAGCACTATTTTTTATTGTTTTAGTCAAAAAACGAAAACTGTATTTCTTTTCTTAAAGTAAAATAGATTGAGGGTGTTGATTGCTAAGGTTTTTTTGCAATATCACTTTTTGCAACTAAGTAAAAAATGAATAAAGTTTACTATTTTTTACTATTTATATCATATACTTACGAAAACAATAAAACGGTTTTTTGAAAATGTATTCAGCAATCAACATCCGCATATGACAGTACTTCAAAATGAAACCAATTTTTCAAATATATTCCAAAAATTAACGGGAAAAAATTACTTATTCTGTAGCATTGCTATTATGGGAATCAGATTCAATATGGCGAAAAGGGTAGCGCCCCCTTAAGTTGGCAGTATCAAAATTTGATGAAATAATATTATGAATGGTGAAATTACATCGCGTTCCGTAATTCCGGTTATTGCGGATGGTGCGTGTCTGTTTGGAGCTTTGTCTTACATTATCAATACATTTAGTTCACCACTACCCCACCAACCCTACTTAGGTGCAAGTGCCTATATTAGTTCAGTCAACGAAAGGTTGTAGAGGGAAATGGAAGGAACACAATTTTGGACTTTAGGACATTGTTTGGAAAAGTTAGGGGGTTAACATACTAAAAGTCCCCACACCTAGCAAGTGAGCGGGGTGCAGGGGAGCCCATTTTTTCAAATATATTAATATTTCAAAAACTATGCATCTTAGCGATAAGATCATTCTGTACAAAATTAAAGCTGACAAAATAGGCTAAAAGATTGATCCTATTCATTTTTCGACGGTATCTTGCAAAATTTCGCTTATTTTTTTAAAAATAAATTTTCCTCTCGTTTTTTCCTTATTTGGCGAACTAACTTTTCAGCCTTTCGTCCTACGAAAAAAGTTATAAGGGAAAACGTTGTAGAGCGTTAAATTCCCTTTAAGAATATATGATATTTTAAGATATTATCTTCAACCATTCAAAAGATGGAGCAATTTTACTTTACGTGTAAATTCCAAGATTTTGCTAAAAAACTTACCAATCGTTACTTTTTGTTATTCCACTGCTCTAACTCTCTATATAAGCCAATAACCATATATGACAGGCGATGATAACCACCCAGGTTTTTCGCCTTTAAACCCCAAAAAAAATATATATAAGCCAATATGTACGTGTTTATATGTATAAAAATAGAATGTAATGTAATCTACATATATATAAAAGCAAAATACCACTCACTCATCACAATTTCTCAAAAACTACAGAACGGATTGAAATGAAATTTGGTATGTAGCTTCCTCTAGGGCCATAGGTGCTCACTAAGAAAGGGTTTGAAAAAATTCGAAATTTTAGGGGGGGACTTGGGGGGATCAAAGTTATTAAAAAACGATTTCTTCAAAACTAAAGAACGGATGGAATGAAATTTGGTATGTAGCTTCCTCTAGGGCCATAAAAGTTCACTAAAAAGGGGTTTTTAAAAAATTTTAATTTTATGGGGGTTTGGGGGGGAAAATTACTAAATCACGATTTCTCCAAAATTACCGAACAAATTGGAATTAAATTTGGTATGTGGCTTCCTCTAGGGCCATAGGCGCTCGCTAAGAAAGGGTTTAAAAAAATACCAAATTTTAGGGGGTGGGGGTTTAGTGGGATCAAAGTTATTAAATCACGATTTCTTCAAAACTACCGAACGGATTGGAATGAAATTTGGTATGTAGCTTCCTCTAGGATCATAGGTGCTCACTAAGAAAGGGTATGAAAAATTTCGAAATTTTAGGAGGGGTTTGGAGGGATCAAAGTTACTAAAATCATAATTTCAGATCTTTTATTATTATGACAATAGTGCTTTTATTATTTAAAATCTATATATATATATATAAAAGCCAAATACCACTCACTGACTGAACACTTAAGCTAGTATATTTATATAAGTATATAATTGGCACATAAAGCAATTATATGTATTATACAATATATTTTTTGGTACATATGTAGTTCTTTAAAAGTAATATTTTTTATTGTCTTTGAATACCTTTTTCGACACCCCAAATTATTTGGAACCACCTTAAAACTTCATCTTACTCCCCTACAGAAAAAGCAATTACTTTATATGATGAAAACTATTCATAAATAGCGAGTACCATATGTATAAGTGGCACATAAAGAAGTTAAACAGAAAGTGATTTCTAATTAATTTAAACCAGAATAAAAGTAAGATTTTGTTATTGTGGAACTATTTATTATTAAATTTGTTTTAGTAATTATCCACTTATGCCACATAAAAATGTGGGCTAAGCCAGCTGCAGACTATTTTTGGGTTATATAGACTGTTATGAGTTAGCGAAAAAATCTTTTCGCTAAGACCCATAGTTTTCGAAATATAAGTGAAAACCCAAAAAAGGACCTTCTACGTGCTCCCCTGCACCCCGCTCAACTGCTACTAGCAGGGACTTTTCATATGTTTACCTCCTACCTAGTCCAAACAATGTCCCAAAGTCACAAATTGTGTTCCATTTCCCTGTACACTCTCTTTTTGAGCATTCACTAACTGGGTAATTCAATAAAGTATAACTCATTTATCAGGCTTCCTACAGAATGTTGGTAAATAAATTCCCTGATTTTTCCCAAACCATCCTGACCAACCAAATCACGGTATGTTTTGAAATTATTTACTACAACATTTGCATTACCTTTTAGTAATACAAATTGTATAGTAAATATTTCTGCCTCATTCTCTACAGCCGCCTCCTTCCACCACCTTCAATGGAAGACGAAGAAAACAGATGTATTTTAGTACTTTACCCAATTTAATTATGTAGGCTACTTACGAAATTAGATTTAATAAGTTAATTTTGCATCTTACGTTTTTAGTGATAATTTGAAAATTATTATGAAAACTTTTCTCATAATATAGTGCAAAATATTGAGAGGAAACAGTGCATGTTCATTTTTCAGCACTGAGTACAACTGAACTTACACCACAAATTCTATAATCAGCAATCTCGTTTAATCCTAAGTAGCCTATTCTATTTTACCAGAACAAACTAGGTTAACTCAATTAAAAAATAAAAGATTAGTATAAACAAAGTTCTATTTAAAAATCTTAAATTTTAGAATCACCCAATTTGGTCAAATTCTTTAAAGAAATAAACGGTACCAGATAACTAACTGCCACATACTTTCTCCCAGTTGAAACTTTATACCTTCCCAAGAGTAGCATAGGAGGTGGTTATTTAGAATTGCAAAAATAGGACAAACCATGGAAAATATTAGATGCATGTAACACGCATCCATATTATAATACAATAATATTACTATTATTATTAAAACTATTCGATCAATTTCGATCAAATTTTAGCTCCAAACATGTCACTTAGGCCTGTATAGATGCATGAAGAAAGGTTTAGAAAATTTTTGAAAAACAACCCCCTTTTTTCTCCAAAAACCCACAACAATCAGTTATTATTATTGTTATTACCTAAACGAGAAGTTTTAGAAAGATGCTGTTTTTGCATATGGTAGGGTACATTAGGGGCTACAAATAAGCCAAATTTTATCAAAATCGTTAGAGCCGTTTTTGAGAAATTTTGATTTTTCTTTTGTTTTTGCCATTTTTAGGGGGTAAAACCCCTTAAAAACCAAAAATTTGAAAAAATTAAAAAAACGCCTGGAGATATTCCACAACTATACCTACATACCAAATGTCATAAATCGGACCGTTGGTATGGTCTCCAGCTCTGTACACATCATAACAGACACACAGACAGACACATGGACAGGCATCACAAAAGAAACACTTTTTTTGGGTTCAGGAAGCACCAAAACAATTAATTCCACTAATTTTTTTTTTTTTTGGGGGTTCAGGGAGCACCCACACAGATAATTATACTAAACAATTGTTTGGGGTTCAGGGAGCACCAACACAGATAATTCAACTAAACAGTTTTTTGGGGTTCAGGGAGCACCAAAACAGATAATTCCACTAAAAATTCAAATTCGAAAATTTTGACGAAAACAATACTTTCTCCATATACTACGTATAGGGAGGAGAAAGTAAAAAGGAATATGGGTAGGATATTCACTGCTTTTTAAAAGCAGGCGCTTTTTAGTACTTTGTAATAATAGGCAATGGTTTTGGTAATTTTTACAGTTTTAACATACTGCTGTAGAAAGACTTCAGTTTTCTACTCCGGCTTTTACTCCGGCTTCTACTCCAGTTTTCTAAAAAAGAAAGACTCTTCAGTTTTTTAATCATCGTGGGCTTAATGATATACATTTTTTTCTGACTTGTTTACTAGTTCCCAGACTTTATCTGACTATTTTCCATTTTGCCTCCCCGAACTTAGGAACACTGTCAAAGAACTAAATTGTAAGAAATAAAAAGGGTCCTATTATGCTTTTGACATTTTACTTTCTTCGAAAATACTTTTAGTTTCTTGAAATACACTCAAATACCAAAGTAGAGGTGATGTTGTAATAATTTTTGATTATAGATCAATAAACTTACTGACGGCATTCGGTTTGAGGATCATATAAACCTTCCTATGCTATCCCTCAGTCTCGTATTTGAAACATGTTCTAGGCATTCTAGGCTACTATTGTAAAAAATGGCTTCTCTAAGAAGCCACTAAACAATTTAATTTCCTTAAGAATTTAGCCGGATTAAATCTCAACACCATTACCATTATTTAACGGCCTCTAAACTGTCACCCTTCCAGCAGTAAACGTCCCCTTCGTGACAAACAAATTATAACCCAACTGGTTTGTTTAAGCTGTGAAGGAACTTAAAAAAATCTGTTTCAATTAATTTATAAAGGACATATATCCCTATCAGAATTAATCCACATTAGGTCCAAGTGACAATTGTAGGGTTAATGGCCGTGGAGGCGGACATCGTGATGGTTCTAATGAAACGTAATCACTATCGCTGTGGCAGTGGTTGACCCAACACTTTGGTGACAGTCGTGCCCTCATTAACTCATCCAGGGCTACCAACATTCCGATACCGAACAGCTGACAGAGATACATCGTTATAACTGAATGTCATTAGGAAAACTACTTGTCCGCATTTACTTGGAGAAACAATAACGGAACAGAATTCGGAAATTATTATGACCTTATGTGGTATTGTGAATTATCATTTAATTCGTGATATAGTAAGGTTAAAATATATCATGAAACTGACGTCCCATGAAACGGTTCTGTTAAAGATGTACAACTTGGTATTTTATGTTCTATTTTAATCGACCTTTTAACTTTAAAGGTGGAAGTAGTTATACAGGGTATTTAAATGCTTCAACAGGATTCACACTAGGCTGTACGTTGATGTGCTAAGATTTTTTAAGTTTGGTTTCACACTGATTGCTAAATTTGCTAAGCTAAGCTTTTCCACTCTCATATTCAAAAATGTTCAACAACACAATTTAAATAAACATACAATTTTGTCTCTACATTTCGTTTTGAAAGTGCAGGAAGTGAACGTATGAAATTAACCTTCAACGTGAGAAAATTGTTAACTTGACTTTTTAGTTCACCGAGGTTTGAGAGTCGACTAAATACGAAAAATTTTACAACTATTTTACTATTAGTAAAACAAAATTACGATCTATTTATTCTGATTGAAAAAAATGTTCACTGACTCGAAGGCATTAATTTCGCAAATTAAGAACGACTATAAATTTGTTATAAATCTTTTCAAATGCGAAAAGTTGTGTTTAGTTGTGTTATTGTTTTCAGTCGGTAAATATAAATATTTGATGATCAATTACCTAAAGTGGGTCAAACAAACAAAATAGCAAGAATTTAATCTCATTATTGGTTTACACCTATTTGTTTTATTTTAATAAAGAAATGTTTATATACACGCTTTTGTTTAGAAAATTCGTTTTGTATTATTAGATTTAAGGTTAGATTGGTTTGGCGTGGCTTCCTGCACTGGATGAGACTCCTTCCAGATCCTTAGGTTTATTGATGGTGAGGAACCTGTATCCCTTGTGAGACCCAGGATTTTCTCCTCCAATGCTGTGTCCACTGGTTACTGGATTCCTTCTGCGTTAGTGTTCCATCATCTCGCAATCAAATATGATGGCCTTGCAGACTCTTCGGTCTGTTCACAGATTAAACAGTGTTGCTAGATGTTTCCTGAAGAGAGTGTGTCCAGTTATTAGTGCAATAACTCTTCTGAGCTGTTGTCAGTTTAGCTTGAACGGGACTTGGTAAGCTTAGTGACTGGTGTCCTGATCAGAAGGGATATTTTGCACCATCTCTGATATTGTTATTCACTAGCCCAGTTGTTCGCTGTGCCCATTGCGATGAAGAACATTGGTTCCGTTCTCATGACGAGTATTGCTCCTTTCTAGGCGAGGGTGTCTGCAATCTCAATTTCTTTTATGCTACGGTGTCCTGGCACCCACCGTTTGGATATTAAAATTCCTTCACCAGTTTGGCTGAGATTTGTACTGAGCTCATGTCTAAGCTTTTTAAGTACTGCTTAAATATCGGAGAGAATTATAATTTGCCTATTTCTGTAGCCTTTCTTCAAAACTACGTGGGCACAGCAATTGGTCTCCATATTTCTGCTTGGACGGTGCAGTGAGTCCCAAGGTTCACACTGATGTTTGCTCCTGGTGACGCGTTGTATCCCGGTACAGCCCGAGGTACAGCCCATCAAAGACCTGGTTCCTTTAACAGTTCGTGATGTGTTTTCCCTTCCTAGTCTTATTAGTCTTCTTTGAAATTTTTGCATTCACTAAAACAATATTATCTTACTATGATAATTCAGAACAAACGCTTTTCCATTTAAAGGCAAGTTGAACCAAAATCATAATTTTAAAGGAACATTACAATTATTTTACTTTTAGTAGACTTTTTGTAAAATTACCAAGGATCCAACTATAAACTATGAATCCACCATTTCTGATGTTTTAATAGTGATGGATAGAGTTCTTCACAATTTAGATATAATGTGGAAAATAAAATTTAGGTTACTTTCCAATAAGAAATTTTCTGGTTACGAATTAGTTATTTGTGTTGTTTTAAGGGTGCAAAGTTGAGTTTGTCTCACGAAATAAACATTTGACGTCTAAGGCGCAGCTGAGGGCGTTAAAGTTTACTGAGGGTGACTGAGTAAACTTTGCACCCGTAATACACACAACGCTTTTCCTACAGCTGCATTTTAAATTAGTGTCTTAGTTTTTAAAAAGAACTGTTTTACTAAACAAAACGTGTCAACATTACAATCTAGTTCACAAACGTTCTTTCTAATATTCCCTATAGTATTGTAGTTCACATGAGTGCCACCAAGAGCAGCACAACTCTAAGCGCAACAATCAAAATTTTCAAAACTTATCCTGCATCAGCTGTTTACTTTACATCGTGTGGTAAAAGGGTATAATTACATGACGCTGAACACATGTAGTTTATTTTGCCAACTGCTTTGAGTGTGCAAAAACGCATTCTGTTAAGAAGCTATAGGAAAACAATATTTTCCTCTATAATAGAAGAAGTTTGTTAGAAGTAGCATAGATCATGAATAATAAAACAGATCATGCATGCGTACGGCGGCTGTGTGGCGAAAATAAGGTTGTCGGGAAAATACTGCATGATCGCGCCGCGGGGTAGCGCTAGGGAGAAATCTTTCATGGCATTGGTGCTACGCACCGCTTCCATCGTTTCCCCCATAGATCGCTCCACTATCGTTGAATTTCCAGCGTTATTGAAGTAGTGAATTGGATCGGAGTTCTATTATGTTATTAAAATACAATGGAAGTAGTTAGTGAATTTTAAACTTAAAACAATACCTGTTACTATACCGCTTAAATTGAATCAAAATCACTTTATTGGAAAAATTTTCAACTAAAAATGTTTACTTATGGCATGTTTTACAGTCTAACTGGCAATCCAGCATCTACAATCTGTACACACGAACAAGTTGAGACGGGCTAGCAAAGATTATTTTCCTTTGAGGGCTATAGATCTATTTAAAGAATGGATTTCATATATTATTAAAACTCATTCTATATGAAATTAATTAATTATTTGTTAAAATTTTGCCTATGTATTACTAGTTTGTTATGTTTTTGCTTAAATTTCTTTTCTCCTTCCAAAAGAGTAGTGTTTTGTATCTACGGTTTGATTTTTGAAACAAATTAAACAGCTGATTTTCAAATTTCCTGCATAACACAATCTTTTAATATCTCTCTAACAAGCGTACGTGCAATATTACTCGCGATAGAATACATTTACGCAGTTCGGTTAATCGTAATAATTTAGTTATCAACGCACTGGGCTGATGAATTCCACGGCACGCTGTATCTAAACACATCAACACACCGAGTGTCGCAGAGACCCTCTCTCTTTAATCATTTAAATGTTCCTTCTAACTTGTTTTATTAATCACATCCCTCCTATTGCATTAAGAGTCATTGACGTCATCAGCGACGTCCGTCTCACAACGAGAAAATCATCTGTTAATTAATACCAATACACTTTGTGCATGACAAAGATACTGCTTTATTACGTAACTGTATAAACAGCTGATTGCATTGGCTCGCACAGCTGATAAGCAAAACGCATCCGAAAAAAGCGTTAGTTAATGTCAGGTGTTAATTATTGGGATGTTTTATTTGGTTCTATTTTAAATTGAAAATCTATCCAATTGTGGGATGAGGTCACGTCAAATGATTTGGAGTTTTGAGTTTCATACCAAAACATAAATTAAATGAAAGTACGGCCTACAGCATGGTCACGATCAACTTCCCAGTGTGATATAAATTAATAATAATAATAATACCCTGGATCTATTGACCTTAGGTCTGACCACAAATCACTGCACAGCTCATCTTTCCTATAAAAATTCGCTAATAACTTACCTGTAAACAATACCATATGTTTCGTCGTATTTAATTTGTGCTGATCATAAACCGCATGCGCAGTGAAAAATAGGTGTTTAAAAAAATCTGAAATTTGATGAAATTTCTGTCAGATCATGTTCAGATGAATACGCTTCAATTGACATTCCGACAAAGTCGATATCATTTTACAGAGAAATTATAGTGATCGCATAAAAAATCGATGTTGAGATTTTTGTAGAAATATCCGTTTTGAGACTCCCAGAGTCCAAAAAATTGTTTTTTACAAAATGCCTGTATGTGTGTATGTCTGTCTGTCTGTATGCATACAAAGCTAGAAAGAAAACTAATCAACCGATTTCGAATAAATTTGCACCAAACATGTCAATTAGGCCTGTATAGATGCACGAATAAAGGTTTTGAAAAGTTGTGAAAACCCTAAAACTTTTTGACCAAAAACCCCTAAAAAAATCAGTTATAATTTTTTTATAAAAAAACGGCTCTAACGATTTTAGTAAAATTTTGCTTATTTGTAGCCCTTAATGTACCCTACCATATGAAAAAAACCACATCTTTCTAAAAATTCTCGTTTAGCTAATAATATTGATCACTGATTTTTGGGGGTTTTATGGCCAAAAAGGGGGTTGTTTTTCAAAAATGTTCGAAACCTTTTTTCGTGCATCTATACAGGCCTAACTGACATGTTTGGTGCAAATTTGTTCGAAATCGATCGAATGGTTTTCTCTCTAGCTAATAATAATAGTATTTTTTAGTTACTCTGCTACTTTAATGTATCCCATCTCCTACTTTAATACAATCATGAAGTCACAGTGAATCTGTTTAGTAATTTAAATATGTTTGTGAGAAATTATGTGCCAGTTTCTGGTACCGTTTATTTTGTTTAAGAAATTTCGTACAGGAAAATGACTACATTCGTACATATGCGCGCGCACAAACAACTTTATTATTTTTGGATTTATTACAATAACTTCCCTTTACTTGGAAGTGAATTAACAATTACATGACAAGTGAATGTAACTTGTAAGTGGTGGGTTTTCGTGTTACATGTAAGCGTGATGTGTCCAAGCGTGCCACTATATCTCCGCAACCCTCCACCGCAGCACTACGGGGGTTATATGGTATGGTAGCCTTCCATCCCCCATACATAAGAAAGGTATCGGTTTGGAATTGCCGTGGTTGGGTTCGAAGATATGGGCGACAAAAGAGCGAATCGAACCAATGACTTCTTATGGTAAGTCGGTGAACCACCTGGGCATCGAGTGCCGAAATGGCTTGGCTGATAAAAATGTTCTCAGAAGGTTCTAGAGTGTTCAGGCAGAATTTTATTGCATGTTCCAGAATGTTATTGCATTCATGTTATTCGAGTTTACCATTCGTAAAGTTTGTTTCGTTGTCTTTGATTTCATTCATTCTTAGCGTGATTAATTTTAAAATATAGCCTAATTATAAAATCTTCTAGAATGTTCTGGGTCATCGAAAGGACTTCTTGTTTGGAAACAACATACAGAAGGTTCTAGAATGTTACAGAATGTTTTAGAATCTTCTAGAAGGTTCGAGGATGCTCCAGCATTTTTTAGAATCTGCCAGAAGTTCTGGACCTTCGAAATGACTTCTTGTGTTTAACCAAGAGACAGAAGGTTCTAGAATGTTCCAGAATGTTGTAGAATCTTCTAGAAGGTTCTAAAATGTTCCTGAAGTTTTGGACCATCGAAGGACTTGTTTTGAACCAACAGACAGAAAGTTTTAGGATGTTCCAGAATGTTTTAGAATCTTCTAGAAGGTTCGAGGGTGTTTCAGACCATCGAAAGGATTTTTTTTGAACCAACAGACAGAAGGTTCTAGAATGTTCCAGAATGTTATAGAATCTTCTAGAAGGTTCTAAAATGTTTCTGAAGTTCTGGACCATCGAAAAGACTTGTTTTGAACCAACAGACAGAAGGTTCTAGGATGTTCCAGAATGTTTTAGAATCTTCTAGAAGGTTCGAGGATGTTTCAGAAGTTTTGGACCTTCGAAAGGACTTCTTGTTTTGAACCAGCAGACAGAAGGTTCTAGAATGTTCCAGAATGTTAAAGAATCTTTTAGAAGGTTCGAGGATGGTCCAGATCTTTCTTCTGGAAAAGCGAAAGGACTTCTTGTTTTGAAACAACAGACTGAACGTTACATAATGTTTTAGAATTTTCTAGAAGGTTCTAGGATGTTCCAGAAGTTCTGGACAATCGAAAGGACTTCTTGTTTTGAAACAAAAATCAGAAGGTTCTAGAATGTCCAAGAATGTTATAGAATCTTCTAGAAGGTTCTAGAATGTTCGAGAAGTTCTGGACCATCAAAAGGACTTTTTTAAACCAACAGACAGAAGGTTCTAGAATGTTACAGAATATTTTAGAATCTCTCTGAAGTTCTGAACCATCGAAAGTACTTCTTGTTTTGAACCAACAGAGAGGAGGTTCTAGAATGTTCCACAATGTTATAGAAGGTTCGCGAATGTTCCTAAAGTTCTGGATCATCGAAAGGACTTCTTGTTTTGAAACAATAAACAGAAAGTTCTAGAATATTCCAGAATTTTATAGAATCTTCTACAAGGTTCGAGGATGTTGCAGAAGTTCTTGATCGTCGAAAGTATTTCTTTTTGGAACGTTCGATAATGTTAAACCGAAAACGGGAAGAAGCTTGAGACCTAAAACTTGGCACATATTTCTCTTAGTTATATATAAGAGGAAAAGTCTTTAACAATTAGATTATTTGCTTCCAAGGTGTAAATAAAATATTGTTAGTAGAAAATAATATGTTAGGTAAAATGTACTTGTAGACGTGAAATGAACTTCAAAGAAATTGGTGAAATCGTGGTTTTTGGGCTTACTGGCGCTAATCACGTAAATAAACCTGAATATTAAACGTAGATTGATTTGGAATAAACTCACTATATTATTGGGGCTAGTAATCTATTAAATTACGTGAACTATAAAAGAAACTCATAGCAAGGCACGAGTATTCAGCTGGTTATATTTGTATTTTCTGTTGCACTTACTCTTTCTTAGACTCACCACACGTGAACAAGATAACTAGCTAAACAATTAATCACGCTAAGAATGAATGAAATCAAAGTCAACGAAACAAACTTTATGAATGGTAATCTCGAATAACACGAATGCAGTTGTAGGAGGAACACAATTAATTTAATAATATTTAATGGCGATGCGCGACGACGAAAACGAGGTTCGCGTGCATTACTACAGCATAGGAAATAATTAAATATAATTCCATGATTGATACAAAACAAACAACGTCAGCGTCATTCATGAATTTAGTGTAAACCTGGAAAAGAAGTACAATAGAATAATTTCGAAATTAATCGATTCGTCCGTGGTTATACAAATTGATCTGTTGTCGCATGAGAAACTTCGCACGGGCGTACAGAACAAGGCAATAACGTTATTAAAAATAGCATGCATAGGCCGGGCCGCACGCAGGCCGTTCGTCAGGGAAATTTGCTTCCTTCAATTAATTTACTGGAAAGTTACGAGGCAAATTTGTGTAATTTATTTGATTGAGAAAGAACGGCTTCTTGTCATTCCGTCGACGTCCAAAGTTCCTTCTAATCCATCAGCGTAAACGCGTTCGTGATACTTTGAAATAATACTGGCATAATTATTGTCCCGCGGGGAAACGCGGGTGACTGTTGTCGGAGAAGTTTTAGCGTAGAAAGATTTTGTCAGGACATGCGTTGACGGTAATTAGGGAAACGGCTGTTGTAAATACTTCGCGTTAACATAACCTATGAGAAATAATTAAAAATCATGAAACAGCTGTTAGTAAGAGGTGCGGTGATGCAAACGTCACCAATAAATCGATATTTAATATCACAGCTGTTAGTGAAATCATATGGTGAGTTATACATAACCTCAATTAATAACACATATGAAAACAGCTGTTATTAAAGCATATTTTGATTAACACGTCGTTAGTAAATAACCAATGCATAGTCATTGTCAGTCTCAAATTCTTGTTATTTATTTGATAAAAGTACAAAACCATTATTATTACATCTACAGTATTAGTAACAATAACAAATAATTCGTCGACGCAGCTGAACCGCTTACGTAACTTTGAGCGAATTTATAAAATTAAGTTTATGTGCTTTACGATTTCAACCAACTGTTTGGGAAATTGATCTACTCACGAAGGCGCTGAATAGCTGCCTATGTGTACGAAATATATTAGTAGAATTTGGTTTGCACCTAAGCCTCCAGCTTCTTTGTTCCACTCGTAGCGGGAAAACTCGCTTTGTGAATTTGCACCTCGACCTTCGCTTCGCTTCGCTCGTAGAGTACAAACTCGGCTGTCGGCCTCAGATCAGTAGATACCCCACGGGTAAAATCCCCCACATGGATTTGAACCGGGTACTTTTATGGTGTTTTACGTTTTGATCGATTTTTGAGGAACCAAGCTATAAGGTCGTGCAAAAAAACGTAATGTGCAGAATAACATTCTAAATTTATTTTTTTAGATAAATCCTAAAAAAGGTTTAATTCTGGTAAAACAATCTCCAAAAAAATATTTACATCGGATGTAAATGTGCGGCCCTAAGGCTGAGTTGCACCAACCAGGATCAGTTTTGATCTAGGATCAAAGTTGTATTTGATCCAGGATCTAGGAAAGTTGTATTGGTTTCTATTGCACCATACCTGGATCAAATAATTGATCCAGGATTTACTGATCTAGGTATTTGATCCCGGTTGGTGCAACTCAGCCTTAGAGTTTAAACACATCTATCTATATAAAAGCGAAATGGCACTGATTCATTCATCAGCAGAACTAAAAATCTACTGAACCAAATGAGTTCAAATTTGGCATGCATGTCCAGTTGGACCTTTAGACGCGCACTAAGAACGGATTTTGAAAACATCCCAAAGATACGCCCACATTTGGCGTTTTTCTAGCGATTTTTTGCGTTTTCTCAGCTTTTTCGAGAACTAATTGGCAGAAAATGTTGAAATTTGGTACTTAGGTTCGTTTAAGGCCTAAAAGTAGTCTGTTAAAAATGTTTGAGATTCTCCCAAAATTACGCCAGAAATAGGCGTTTTTGCATTTTTCCTTGCGTTTTCAATGCGTTTTTGATCATCCTCAAATTACGCCCGAACGGATTGGAATGAAATTTGGTATGTAGCTTCCTCTAGGGCCTTAGGCCCTCTCTAAGAAAGGGTATGAAAAATTTCGAAATTTTAGGAGGGGTTTGGGGGGATCATAGTTACTAAAATCATAATTTCAGATCTTTTATTATTATGACAATAGTGCTTTTATTATTTAAGAACTATATATATAAAAGCCAAATACCACTCACTAACTGAACACTTCAAAAGATTACAATTACGTTAAAAAGACTGAAAATACTAACCACCATGGGCAACGCCGTACGTGTCAGCTAGTATATGTATATATATAACATTTTTAATGACACACCAAAACTTGTTCTGGGGACCATGAATGGTGCTCATTGACTACTCCCGGCCTGAGGTATCACCATAAGAGCCACCTGCAATAACTAACCTTTCCTATGGAAATTCGCTAAAAATGTAGTATGGCAGTTTAGAGATAGCTTTCCTTGATGGCGGGAGATAATGTACCGACCAGCCAGCTTGATGCACTGCAATATTCGCGTTTATAATAGTGCGCTTATGAACTGTTACGATAGATTACGAATTATATAACCTGACGATGGACAAATAAAAAAGATTAGAAATTGCAATAGTTTAAAAGGAAAAACTAATTAAGGATACCTTGACGTGAGTACAAATCATTCATAATGTAATAATTATAAAACTGATCCGTGGCCTACAATTACTGAATATAAAATATCATTGTAGATAGTGTAAAAAATGAAACTTCATATGGTAGTTGTTAAACACGGAAGAAATTTGAAAGTCGTAACGGTGGGAAGGGTTGAGGGATACAACCACTTTATAAGTGATTTAATAAAAACTGTGGTATTTTTAGTACGTTGGGGTGATTGAAATTAAACACAAAATTTTACTGAAACATAACTCTAATATCTTACCTGTTTAAGTGTACGAGTACTTATTTATTTTTAAGGGTAGTTATCTCATTTCATCCCTTATACTTGTAATCCAAATATAAATGGTTTTCCTTCTTTTACATCACTAAGAATAAATATGTACCACATTTCAGCTCTATGGCTTGTATTATGTTAGATGAATTTATATTTACTTTAAGGGTAGTTATCTCGTTTCAGCCCTTAGACTTAAGCAATCGAAATACAAATAGTTTTTCTTTCTTGTATCACCCAAGAATAATTTGTATCAAATTTCAGATCTCTAACTCGTAGAAAGTTGGTGAATTCATATAGGCCAGTCGGTAAAGGTCAATTTAGACCAAAAGTACCAGTAATTTGCAATACGGCTGAATTTTTTTTATAAGTACATTAAAGTATTTAGATTAACATAAAAAAAGGTTTACCAGTCTATCGATTTCCCAAAGTCGAAAAAAATCGATTATCATTTTTTTTTCGATTATCCTTAATATTTCGAGCTGAGATAAAGATAGAGGAAAATAAAAAATACCACCGTGTAGGGGAGGTATTTTTCAACGAAAAAGGTTATATGTATTTATTTCGTCCGAGCAATGGTTTGTCTGGAAAAAATTCGATAATGCAGGTATGTATTTTGCAGCAGGGGAAATCACTAAAAGGGGACATCTTATTCATATATGAAGCTTTAGCTCATTCTATATTGGCCAAATTTTAATATATCGAATTGAAACTTGACATAGGAGTTAAAATATATATTTTAAACATTTATGCTGAGTCTCAGCTTGTTATCTTGAAAATTATCCGATCTAGAGCCACTTGACTTATTAATGGGTTTCTCGATTTTAGGAGTACCGGATCCACCAATTCATTTTAAACAGCTCCAGTTTAGAACATTTTCAAAATATCAACCTGAAAGTTTTTTTACAAGTTAAATATATAGATTCAAACAAGATCAAGGAGTATAAACCTTTTTTATAATTTACTTTTCAAAGCACAGTTAACTTAAAAAGTATAATTTTAGACCTTTTTAGATTTTTCATCAAAACGCTTGAGTTAATCGGCTGCAGATTAGTCAATTTTTTAAATATAGTTTTTAAAATAAGTGTAGCAAAAAACAATTGTATTTTTAACTTCTGTACCAATTTTTAAATCGATATGTTGAAAAATGTCGAAAATGGAGTCGTTGAATCCAAAAGTGTTATAGTTAAAACGAGATAGGTAAAACAGAAGACCATTTTCAAGCGCCTCGTTTTTAAAAATAACATTAAAAAAATCGTTCATACTTACTAAGAATATTTATACTGGTGTACTCAACTTGTAAAACAAATTTGATGTTGATATTCCAAAAATTGACGAAACTGGAATAGATTGAAATTAGTTCGTGAGTCCGGTACTAGTAAAATCGATAATCGAAATCGACTCCTAGATCGGGTAATTTTCAAGATAACAAGCTGAGACTCAGCATAAATGTTTAAAATATATATTTTAACTCCTATGTCAAGTTTCAATTCGATATATTAAAATTTGGCCAATTTAGAATGAGAAAACGCTTAATACATGAATAAGATGTCCCCTTTTAGCGATTTCCCCTGCTGTAAAATACATACCTGCATTATCGAATTTTTTCCACACAAACCATTGCTCGGACGAAATAAATACATATGACCTTTTTTGTTGCAAAATACCTCCCCTACACGGTGGTATTTTTTATTTTCCTTTATCTTCATCCCAGCTCGAAATATTAAGGATAATCGAAAAAACAATTATAATCGATTTTTTTTTCGACTTTGGGAAATCGATAGACTGGTAAACTTTTTTTTATGTTAATCTACATACTTTAATGTACTTATAAAAAAAATTCAGCCGTGTTGCAAATTACTGGTAGTTGTAACCTATACCGACTGGGCTCTGGGCTAATATTGTTTTGAATATTATGTACCAAATTTTACCACTTTAGCTTGTTACGTTAGTGGAATTTATTTTTGTTTTTAGGGCAGTTATCTCATTTCACCCCTTAGACTTAAGCAATCGAAATACAAATGTCTTTCCTTCTTGTGTGTCACTTAAGAATAATATATGTCATATTTCAGCTCTCTAGCTTGTGGAACTTTAGTGGAATTTATATTTATTTTAAAGGGTAGTTATCTCATTTCACCCCTAGGCTCAAGCAATCGAAATACAAATGGTTTTTCATTCTTGTACATTTATCACCTAAGACGAATATTATGTAGGCCTACCAAATTTTAGCACTTAAGCTTGTAGTACTTTAGTGAAATTTATTTCTATTTTTAGGGTAGTTATCTCATTTCACCCCTTGGACTTAAGCAATCGAAATACAAATGTCTTTCCTTCTTGTATGTCACTTAAGAATAATATTTGCAATATTTCAGCTCTCTAGCTTGTGGAACGTTAGTGGAATTTATATTTATTTTAAAGGGTAGTTATCTCATTTCACCCCTAGGCTCAAGCAATCGAAATACAAATGGTTTTTCATTCTTGTACATTTATCACCTAAGACGAATATTATGTAGGCCTACCAAATTTTAGCACTTAAGCTTGTAGTACTTAAGTGAAATTTATTTTTAGGATAGTTATCTCATTTCACCCCGTAGACTTCAGCAATCGAAATACAAATAGTTTTTCTTTCTTGTATCACCCAAGAATAATTTGTATCAAATTTCAGATCTCTAACTCGTAGAAAGTTAGTGTATTCATATTGTTTTGAAATTAGACGGTAGGAACGAAATTAGATGGATTTACTTTTACTTTTACTTTAGATGTGTTTACTTTTTTTTGTAACATTTAGGATTATGAAATAAATGTACCAAATTTCAGCACTCTAGATTCAAGGGAAGTTAAATAACGAATATTTATAGTTTTACAGGCTGGTATCACAGGCCTTGCATCCCTTAATAACCTACATGCGATGACTATATTTCTTGTATGTATCACATAAGAAACAATTATCCACATTTTCAGCTTTTTATTCTCATGGAATTAAAGGTACATTGTTTATGTTAGTTACCCAATTTAACCCCTTAATTGTAATCGAAATATTTTATAAGGCGGTAGCTCCATTTTTGGCTTAACTAAACAATATTTTGATCCAGGTCCGACAAACTGTCTGGGCGTGCATTGCGAACATACATACAAATTCGATCACACATACCCACAGACTTTTCTTCTTTAAGCCTACATATATATAGGATATATATTTTTATATTATGTATATGATTTTGTCTTATAAGAGTAGACCAGATCGACATCTAATCACTAACCACATGTTGTGCTTTAACTCTTGTATAACTAATTTGATAAAAAAATAAAAACAAACTTAACTACCTATCTTACATCCAGTATTTTAGCAAGGTTTTTTACCATTTTAACACTTTGAGATGCTTCTGATATAATATTTTGAGTGAAGAGACAAATCTTGTGCCAATTATACTTTCGCGTTTAACGTTTTCGTCTATAGCCCTAAATTATTTATCCCAGATTTATTCAAAGAAGTATTACAAGTTTTTGCTAAAGCAAATTTTTGTTTCGAATATAAAACATTATCTGATTGGGTTTTACAACAAAATAAACAGCTGATACTCGTGATTCCATGTACTTCGTACGTCATAGAGTCTGAAGATTTTGCAGTTCTGGAACAAAGTGACTAAATATTTGAACACGTTTGGAAATTGAAGTTAGGTACATTCTTCAAGAATAAAAAGACAAACGATTTTCCCCTAGTTAAGGATGTATTTACGAATAAAGTAACTCAATCATTACCTTTAACAGTAAAACGAAACATCAACTTTGCCAAACATATTTTTGTCGACTAAAACACAGTTATCTCCAAGTAAGGGAGTCAGAAGCTCAGAGCTCATCGCATATGCAACATTTCAAATGAGACAGAAGACTTTAACTGTAGTAAGTCTAGATAAATGTGAAAGCTTAGCGTGACCAAGTGTCTCTCTCCCCTCCAATCGATTCAACTTTGTCTTGTAGAAGAAGTGGCAATCTTGAAGACACCCCCTTACCCCTTACTCCTTCAACCCTTGTGACGCTTCAACGCGTTCTACACAAGAGAAATTAACTGCAAACCGTCTCTTTGCCTTTATTTCTCGCGTAGAACTCTCAATATGTCATCCCGGGTTCAATATCTATATCTTTATAATAAACTCATATTGGCACATTTCTACTGTGTGAACTAACAACGCTATAAATCATCGGCCGGCTCCACTTTCTACCTAGACGATGTTTTCAGCGATTGTTGCTTCTTCACATTCAAGTTAATCTCTGTTGCAGTTTTATAATGAGTACAGTCAAATCGGAGGAACCACGAATGCCCTAAATAATCGTTTACGTTAAACTTACACATAAATTAACACAACCGACGGAATGTTGTTGAGTTTAACCAGAAGATAATTTTTTATAAAAACTCTGTGGCGCCTACTTGAAATTTCTATCAATTCCGTGGATCTGAATCGCCATTGCCCAAAAAGACTTCTTACAGTAGTTCTGTTTGGTGTTCAGGGACTACAAAAGTATTGGTTTTAGGGCGTAGAACAGTAACCCTTTTGAAGAGTTATCGTTTGACTACTGTAGCTCGTACAACGATGAAGATGATGACGTTGAAACGAGTTTGAGTTGAGTAAAAGTTGTGAGATCCTGTGTTCAAGTTTTATTAAGGAAAGTAAGACTTTGATTACGATGCTATATCTTAAAGAATTACACAAACTACCTTGCCCATGATATTTTTATCTTAATGGTCCAGACTACCTAATCTCCAGATTTCAAGTAATTTTGTATTGCAGAGGTTTTATGAGTTTATTGAATTTGTACACAATTGGTTCCATGCCTTTCCTTACGAATTTTACAAACAAGTATACTTCAGGGTAACAAAATTAATTCGGGTGTGAATTCAACGCAATAAGTTCGTATGTACGCCAGCCTTAAGAATGTATAACCATAGATCATGAATAAGAAAATAGAGCATGCATGCATACGGGGGCTGTGTGTCGGGAAAATAGTGCATGATCGCGCCGCAAGGTAGCGCTAGGGAGAAATCATTGGTAGCATTGGTGTTTCACACCGCTTCCGTCGTTTCCCCAATAGATAGCGCCACTATCGTCGAATTTCCAGTGGAACGAAATATTGCATTGGATTGGAGTTCTATTAGTTTATCCAAAATACATTGGTATAACTAAATGACAAAACTGTTAATATAGTAAGCAAATCACAACATTACTTCGATCAACTGGGATGGAGCCTTGTTTGTAACTTATACTCAGTTCGGTTGGATGACGTGGGTATTTCATGGGCGAGCTTTGCTATGTGCTTCAAGTTTTCCTTAAATCCCTACTATGCAAGCTGCTTGTTGATCAAAAAGACTTCTTCAGGCATCTGTGCTCTCTGCTTCTTGTAATACCTCTTTTAGGTGATAGTAATGAGATCTGCAACTGACAACAGTGCTAGAACCTATTCGACAAGAATTTGGAGTTTGTCAAGGGTTCTTGAATGTGTAGGAATGTTCATATCCTACATCATGTTAATCTCATGTATTACAGTTCACAATACTCTAAAATACTACAGCTGCTTTATAAACCAGTGTCACTATTACCTACTTAAGAGTTGTTTGTTGCTAAGCACCGTTACACTCACAGTTCATCTTTACATGTCTACGTCACGGGTAGGGGCATGATTACTTAAACGCAACCATCAAATATCATCGTAAAAAATGTTTCCATTCACAAGATTTCTTTCATAATTTTGTATTAAAATTTTTGTTTTCATGTGCGCAAATTTTACCATAACATCACAAGATCATCTTACTTGCAGCTTTCATAAAATGTTGTATTAATTTAATGGTTTCGTTTCTTTAACTTTTAAGTTAGTTTATTTAGTTTTTTATAAAGGAAAATTTGGGTGGAAAATAAAAAAAATATAAAAAAACATCACGTCATTTCTTTAGGGCAGCATTAACCGACGATATAAGCGCCTACACATTGCTCCACACACCACATTTGATATGGTTGACATCGGTATTATAACAATTTTATGGTATTTTATCTTTCAACCATGTACAATCAAATGAACAATTTATTGATCTATTTACTATGTTGTGTTTGAGTGCAAAGCAGACCATTGGTCCGAGAGCACGTGAATAAAATGGCGAATCCTTTCTTACAAGTTCAACTTGGCGCGTTACTCTTTTTGTATTTCAGAGCACGTGAATAAAATGGCGAATCCTTTCTTACAAGTTCAACTTGGCGCGTTACTCTTTTTGTATTTCAGTTGAATAACTGTTTTGAATATCTTATATCTGTGGCTTAAGATACTTCCAATAGGAGTAGAGTGATTCAAGTTTTAAATTATTCGTATTCTAGAAAACCGTTATACCAAATCCTTCTCAAATATTAATTGTAAATTTGGTGCACATTTCAGAATTTATATGTTTTTTTCAAACTCCGGCTATATTAGGCAGTAGCCTAAGGAAGAGGACGATAGGGAATCATGATAAAACATAAAAATAAATACAGAATGTTATATACATATAAATTCGCTAAGGAAATTCTTTATCGGTCCATTACGTTGTTATTTTTTTTCAACCGATTTGAACAAATAAAGTGTCATTTTAAACGTTTTATACTGCAGATTTACAGACCAAAATTAAATTATCGCTGTATTTTTAAAAAAATAACCGACTCGACGTTTAAAAAAATACATTAAAAATTTGATTTAAATGGTAAAACGTTTTTTGTAGAAATCAAAAGAAGGGGTTCATCTCTTAGTTTGCGAGAACCAGTTAACGTGGGCTCATGATAAACGTATCAGTTTAAAGCCCAATCATACCGATACTCCCCAAGAATATAAAATTGATCATTTCCGTCATTTAAATGTAATAAATAACTAGCTGACCCGTACGGCGTTGTCCGTGGTGGTTGGTATTTTCAGTCTTTTTAACGTAATTGTATTCTTTTTAAGGGTTCAGTCAGTCAGTGGTATTTGGCTTTTATATATATAGATCTTAAATAATAAAAGTACTATTGATTTTAGTAACTATGATCCCCCCAAATCCCTCCTAAAATTTCGAAATTTTTTATACCCTTTCTTAGTGAGCACCTATGGCCCTAGAGGAAGCTACATACCAAATTTCATTCCAATCCGTTTGGTAGTTTTGAAGAAATCGTGATTTAATAACTTTCATCCCCCAAACCACCCCCCCACCCCCCTAAAATTTCGAATGTTTTCAAACCCTTTCTTAGCGAGCGCCTATGGCCCTAGAGCAAGCTACATACCAAATTTCATTCCAATCTGTTCGGAAATTTTGGAGAAATCGTGATTTAGTCATTTTTAC
>JAGFPH010000083.1:398593-417819 GCA_018207615.1 Philaenus spumarius
CCCCCCCCCCCCCCCCAAATTACCCTAAAATTTCCAATTTTTTAAGACCCTTTTTTAGTGAACACTTATGGCCCTAGAAGAAGCTATATACCAAATTTCATTCCAATCCGTTCGGTAGTTTGAAGAAATCGTTTTTTAATAACTTTGATCCCCCCAAACAACCATAAAATTACGAATTTTTTCAAACCCTTTCTTAGTGAGCACCTATGGCAATAGAGGAAGCTACATACCAAATTTCATTTCAATACGTTCGGTCGTTTTTGAGAAATCGTGATGAGTGAGTCAGTGAGTGAGTGAGTGCGTGGTATTTCGCTTTTATATATATATATAGATTCAAAATATGAATTCCTAGAAATTCTCCGTGTTAAATCAAAACAAAAGGTAAAATGTTTGTCTAGAAATTCACCCTTAGTTTGAAACAATCGTTCAACGTTCATTTTTCGCAAAAAGTTAAATGTGTCTTTTTATTACTTTGAATGTGCTGAATATTCCAAAACGTAAATGCCTTCAAACCGTTGTGGTGAGTTTTACAGTAATTTTGTATTTACAACTAACAGCTCATTTATTATTATGGAAATTGAATACATGCTTTTAATAATTTCACAGCTGATCAAGGTTTTGCGTTATTTTCCTGCACAGTAAACCACAAATGTAACCATTATGGAGTAATTATTAAACCTATATAAGTGTGTTCGATTTTAAGTTTTGTAGCTTCATTCAGTAGTAAAATATTATTAACGATATGACAAAATAAACTTTAAAATTCAATCAGTTATATGTTTGAAGTGCGTACAGAACATAATGAAAAATTCGTAGCCTATAGGCTATATAAATTTGTATGGGCTATGTGTAATAATTAAAGTAACGAAGAACGGGTAGTAATAAATTATCAATGAAGTAATATATAAATAAAACACACATTTGCGTAGCAGTTTATTTGTGTTGAATTTTTTATCGGTTTCTAAGCAAATACGGCATATACAGTAAGGCAAAATCAAATTGTTTATCTTGTATGACAATATACAATAATGTAATAAATACAGCAATTCTCTTTATTTATTACTAGAGGACTCAGCTTCGCTTCGCTCGCCATTCCCCGAGGTGAAGCAAACGCAAACAGATTACCATTTATGAAACAAAAGCCTCAATCATGGGAAATGTAACAAAATCTATTTTTATTGTAAAGGGACTGTTACCCCCACCCACTCCAGTTCACCCATTAGATGTAATTATTTAAATTGCGTGTTTTATTATTTATTTTCTTTCCTATAAAACACTTAAAATTAATCGTGCAAAATTTGGTGTTCTATAGCTTTAAGGAAAGTATAACAAGCAACATTTTTTATATGGATTGTTACTACATTTTCACCCCTTAGCAGAACGCGACAAAATTTAAATCTATGATACTTGTTCTATGTATGTTGTAAGAAATAAATGTAAACATTTTCAGCTCAATAACTTTTTATTGTTTTATGGGTTGTTATTACATAGCAACACGCGACAAAATGCAAATCTAGTTTACTTTTCTGTGTATCTTGTAAGAAATAAATTTACAAAATTTCAGTTATAGAATACAGCTTTAAGAAAAGTAAAACAATTAATATATTTATTGTTTTAGGGGTTGTTTCAATCCTTAAATAAAAATTAATTGTAGCCTATGTTACTCACTGATAGTGTAGATTTTTATTAGTAAAACTATTTTTTCAACCGGTTCAGTAGATCCAGAGATTACTCCCTACATACAAACAAACAAATTTTACCTCCAAGATAATATTAGTATAGATAATCTGATTTTCCATCTATTTATTAGTTTACGAAGTATTTTTTGTATAAAAGTATTAAACACGGTACTTGGTTCATCCTAATATTGTTCCCTTTAAAAAAAACTAAAAAAGACCAAGAAAACGATTACAGAACCCATTTTCATGAGTAAAATTCCAAGAAATCTGTTTTAGAGAGGTATTTCATAGAGCAAGACCACTAAGTATATGCCCCAAAATAAAATTCTGAGTTCGCCTTGACATTAAGTATTTTAGCTAGTTTTGGCTAATAGCATTTTAAAACGTTTGTCACCCCTTTATTACAATAAATCTAATTTAATATTGCATCGCAGTAATATGGATTTACTTTACAAATTACTCTTATCGCCGTCTATAGATTCAGTGAGAGATTAACAGAAGACCAGATTAATGTCCAATTAATGTTCGAGATGCAGGCTAGGGTACATTTAATGAAAATGTTGGCGAACATACCAGGTACAAGCTGAGCTCCGGGCCGCAGCAATATTGTCCTCCGCCGACCGTTATTATTTGGCGCGATGAGTTATAGCTTCTACACTACGCCGTGTGTTACTTTTCGCCTTGCCTTACTTCGTCTGAACTGTTTAATTAATCCGCGTAGACTCTGGAGGAAAAGTGTTCTTCTCTAATACAAAACTAAGAATATGTTTCATAGCTTAAACTGTATTGCAACAGGCATTAACAATAAATATTATTAAAATCATTCTCACACAAACCATACTATTCACGCCACCTCTAACCATCCATCTTAAAATGGCAGCCTACAATAGTTGTATACACAGACTTCGCAATATACCTATGAAACATGAAACTTTCAAGAAGAATTCAACGCAATAAAATATATTGCCATTAGTAATGGATACTCATAATCCATTATTGTCAAAATATTTAATAAACAAGAGAAGAAGTCTACAAGACCCAATACTAAAGCTGAAAACAAATATATTGTTTTACAATATCACAAGCAGTCAGCATACAATATAGGCAACGTTTTCCTTAAACAAGGGTATTCCACAGCGTTCAAAACCAAGAACAATTTACAGAGTATTATTAACTAAAAAAAGGGATAGGTGATAAATTTGACAGCACAGGCATGTACGAAATCTCTTGCACTGATTGCCCAATGAAATACATTGGACAAACAGGTAGATCCTTTAGAAAGAGGTTCAAAGAACATATCCCGACACCCAAACAAATACTACGTCAAAGAAAAGTTGAATCGAAATACACCGAACAACTCATTCTAAGCAACCATAAATATTCAACGATCGATGACAACTTGAAAATACTCCACCACTGTAAAAAAGGAAAATTTATGAATGCACTTGAACAATACGAGATATATAAAATGTGCAAAACTAATTCAGATACAATACTTAACGAATCAAACTCATTATATGATACCATAATAGCAGAAACACAATAGACCGTACCGTTCCCCTCTCTTACTTTTCCTAATCACAAACCAGTTCCTACATTTCTCTAAGATAAGAAATAGTTCAGTGCGAAACCGTGGGCCCACCGGACATGTTTTTAATAAATGTGATAAGTGTTCCATGGCAACGGAGGATTTCCTCCAAACCACTTGATAATGGCTGAATAGCCGAAACGGCCATCGTGTACAATACGACAAATTAGACTACTAGAGGAAGCTACATACCAAATTTCGTTCCAATCCGTTCAATGGTTTTGGAGAAATAATGATTTAGTAACTTTGACCCCCCCAAACCAACCCTAAAATTTATAATTTTTTAAAAACCTCTACATAAAAAATGTCGTTCCAATCCGTTCAGTAGTTTTAGTGAAATCGTGAATTAGTAACTTTGACCCCCCAAAACCCTCCTAAAATTTCGAATTTTTTTAAAACCTTTCTTAGTGAGCACCTACGGCCCTAGAGAAAGCTACATACCAAATTTCATTCCAATTCGTTCAGTAGTTTTACAGAAATCGTGATTTAGAAACTTTTAACCCCCAAATCCCCTCCTACGATTTCGATTTTTTTTAAAACCTTTCTGAGAGAGTACCTACGGCCCTAAAGGAAGCTACATACCAAATTTCGTTCCAATCCGTTCAGTAGTTTTTGATAAATCGTGATTTAGTAACTTTGACCCCCCAAAAATTTCGAATTTTTTGGAAACCTTTCTTAATGAGCACCTATGGCCATAGAGGAAGCTACATACCAAATTTCGTTCCAATCCGTTCAGTGGTTTTAGAGAAATCGTGATTTAGAAACTTTGACCCCCAAATCCCCTCCGAAGAGTTCGATTTTTTTTTAAACCTTTCTTAGTGAACACCTACGGCCCTAGAGGAAGCTACATACCAAATTTTGTTCCAATCCGTTAATTAGTTTTAGAGTAATCGTGATTTAGTAACTTTCACGACCCAAAAATTTCGTATTTTTTGAAAACCTTTCTTAGTGAGCGCCTATGGCCCTAGAGGAAGCTACGTACCAAATTTCGTTCCAATCCGTTCAGTAGTTTTTGAGAAATCGTGATCAGTGAGTCAGTGGATTTGGCTTTTATATATATAGACTAATGACGTTAGATGAGCATACGATCATAATCAACCGGACACCAGTTACTAATTATTATATACTCTGATATGTTAACGGAAATGACGATTGATTAAGGCACGGCCACTTGGATCAGGGTCGAAAGACTGCAGAAAGCGGTCGATGGGAGCAATCTCTTAGTTTGGATTTAGAAATGGACATTGTAAATATGATGCTATGCTGGCTGTGCAGGATTTGTTAAAACAGCGAAAGAAGGAAGCTATAAAGCCATTTATGGTCACTCTTGACGTTAAAAATGCCTTCAATACTGCTCCCTGGAAGGGGGATTATCGAAGACCTCGGTAGGAGAGATGTACTTAAATATCTGATAAGGATAATTATTAATTATCTGGAGGATAGAAAAATACTCGTTGGAGATAGCAAAGAGTTCTATATGACCTGCGGTGGTCCTCAGGGATCAGTTCTTGGCCGACGCCTGTGGAACATTTATTATAATGGAGTCTTGCAGGTTCAAACTAAGCCAAACATAAAGTTGATAGGTTACGCCAACGGTCTGGCAGTTGTAGCAAAATGAAGCTGGTCCGTGATCTAGGAACATAAACATTTAGAAATTTCGGCGAGTTGGACCATTATATTATAGAAGCTCTCACGGGTTTACGGAGAGTTTGGATTTCACGTTTGGGAGACGCCTCTGTTGTGGAATGGAAGATACTGTGGAGCACACTTTTCTGAGGTGTGCTAGATGGGAATGTGACAGAGAGAAGCTGAAGGTTGTAGTCGGCAGCATACCCGATATTGAAGATCTAAACTAATGCTAAGAAGTGAAGACGATTGCAGAATTTGTGAGATGTGTACTGTCACAAAAGACTACTGAAGCAATGTACATACACAATTAAGACATAATAATCATTGCGAGAGGAGGGGTTTAGCCGGTAGGAGTCCGGCGCTACCCTAGTAGTGAATACAGGATGTCCATGTCTCAACGGTTCCAGGCTGGGTCTACTGATGGAATTGAAAATAAATGAAAAAAAGAAAGGTTGGAGTGGCATTGACTTGAATACTAACGCATGCGCAGGGAAGCCAGAAGTTTTGCGCGAACTGCAGGATTTTTGTATATAGTAGAGGTGTTACGTTGATCCATTATCGTTTTAAATACCAGTAAAGGCTATAACTAGCTATTTAAATATTTTTAATTGTGTGATGTAATTATAATATTTTTAGATACTGGATCAAAGTTAAAATATTATTTTACCTCTTTACATAAGGAGGGAACCATAAAGCTCTGTAGTCCGCAGTCATTAAGACTTGTATTACTATTGTCTCTGGTCCGATCTTCTCTTCTGCCTTCTTCTTCTTGTAGCTCCATATCTTTATAAATATCAGGGCTCAAAATTTGGTGGAAGTTTAACAAATTAATTTCTTTAACCAATAATAGGAAATTCACGTCTTTTTGCAAATATTTGTAATTTGATGTTTTTAGATTATTGGCAGTATTTTTATTCTAACTAAACTCTAGACGTGTAGACGCTTTCTTCAGTTACAACCACAGGTTGGTAAGACTTGAAATATCAGTTCTCCCACAAGGCTTTATTGACGAATTCTTAAATTAGCATTAATTAGTTTAATTCTGTCTTCCAGGACGTTTGGTTGATTGAGTAAGTCGAAGCCCCTATTGTGTAGTAATTAAAGCATAGACGTCTCGACTGCGCATGCTTAGGAACCCTAGTCTCTTAGAGGTCTGAAACTACTTCAGCCGTGGTTGTACTATGAACACCTTCAAGCTGGGTATTCTGATGTACAATATAACATATCCACTTGGAAAACTGAAATCCGGCATGGTAAGATGTTCCGACAAAGTACTTTGGCAGTGACGTGAATGTAACAGCAACATCTTCAAATGTACTTGAGTTAAAATTAGAATCGAAGGTTAATGGTTTTAATGTACAACTTATTATTAAGCACACGTGTTCCTTAAATGAGTATTCTGGTTAATTGAATGTACATTAATCTTTACAATTAGTAACTTTAATTATTAATAACTATCAGGATCAAGTAAACTGTTGTCTTTACTTTTAAATTATACACATTTAGAATGGACAATATTATGTATCTGGCATTATTAAGTCGTGGAATGAATGGATAATGTTTTACATTTGTTTTGTCCAAGTTATAAGCAAAGCTTGGACCAGGGTTAGGAACGATAATTTGTCTACATTCAACACTCTAGCAGTTCACTTATAAAACACAATTTAATATTTGTTTTATCCACAAATACAAACAAAGAAGTCTGAGGAAAATACAAGTTTGTACAATTAATTGTTAAATAAAACACATTACGTGCGTCGTGAATAACTCAATAGTTAATAGATTAAACTTAGTAACAGCGTAAGCGGCGGCTTAAATAACAACCCAAAGTTATATATAAAATACAGTAATGACAATAAACTTCACTATTTGACGACAGAATGGAGACAAATTACACTATTTGGTTGCTTGCGTAGCCATGGCAAAACCTTCTTAATCAGCTGTCAATCACATATCAATTTGCTGCAGCAAAAATTAGCCTTTTGAGAGTGGGATATTAAAAAAATCCATTATCAGTGGTTCCGGCATTTACGAGAGACACCCTGTGTTAAGTCCTTCCAACACTAGCCGCAAATGCAAGTGAGTACTGCACAAGATATATTCCGCTAAGTAATGTTGGTTTTCTGTTGTAATTAATTGTATTAAACTTATTCATTAAGACTAATTTTTTTACAGAACAGGGGAGTAAATGTTTAGTTTTTTCGTGTGTGTGTCCATCCTGAACGTGCTGCTTTTTAGAATACCCAAAACAGAATTGAAGAGACTATGAAGAAAAATATGTTTTATGGTATTTTCACATGGCTGAAAATCAATATTTTTATCTTCGAAAGGTAGGTCAGTTGGCAAGTTTACTTCGTCATACGCTTAGTCTTCCATAATTAACTGGCATACAATATATAAATTTACAATACTTAAAACTAAAAATCTAGTTTTTAATTTGGCCAATCTGTTGCTAAAATATGTGCTTTTGAAGAAGTTGGAACGTGCTATCTTGTCAACTGATTTTTGTACAATTTTAAAAATTGTTGTTATTTATTCTACTGTTTGAATACTCATAGCATTTAATAAGACACAAAAATTGGCGAAAGAAAAGAAACCCTCTTCTCTGTGATCTTTTTGTTATAAGACACGGTCCACTCATGATTAAAACATGCACCGAACTATCGACATTTTTAGTTGCTAAAGAATTGTTAAAACCCCACTTTTAAGTAATGCACATACAAATTTGATAAAACCTCACTTTTAAGTAATACAGCTAAAAATTTAAAAATTTGCTAAAACCCCATTTGAAGTAATGCAGATAAAAATTTGCTAAAACCCCATTTAAAGTAATGTAGTAAAAATTTTGCTAAACCCCTCTTTAATATTGAAACTAAAATTTTGAAAAATAACAGCGGTATTAAAGGTGCTCGTACACATTACTTTTGTTTATCCCTCCCTGCGCTGTATGGAAATATTGTGTTTGACAGTCGTCATTAATTCCCAGCATTCATGTTTAGTTTATTCCCGATTTACTAATTGTTATTAGTTAAGTTCAGCAAATTGAATAAACAAGGTGTTAAAGCGTTGTTTTTATTGTAATTTTGGCAAAACCTTCGCCACAGCTGACGATACGGAAACCTTGTCGGGCGATTCACACTAGCACTTCTTCGTTACATTTAATTATACTAAGATAGGCTTTCATATTGACAATACTACAGCATAGCGTCTATTTTCTTTTAGAATTCATCATTGTCTGTACTTCACGTTATTGAGCTGGAAGTAATGCTCCATAATTTATCAAAATCGAGAGAGCCATTCTAAAGTCACAAACGAAAGTACGGCACTTTCAATATAAATTCAATTCATCTCTTCATTGGAAGTAGACTGTAGTAAAAATGTAATCCAAACTGGCTGATTTGGATGGTTCCTATGCAAAGTAGTCCATGTAAATTATTTTTTGAAATGTGCCAAATTTTGCAATTCGTAGTTAAGCGTTATTATGACCAAAACAAATATTAAAAATTCAGTCAGCTTGAGAAACAGTATTCTTAAAATACTTGTCTTTTACGTTTATCATCACCGGTTCGTGTTGATATATTGAATACATTAATAAATATTTGTTGTTTAACCTAAACTTGAAACACTCCGTCTCGAGCATATAAAACACGGAGCTGGCAAAATCTCACGATGCATCATTACACGTAATGCACTTGTTCATATTAATGTCTGGCTTATATTACCCAAGACTCGGTCGTTGAAATATTACCAACATAAATTGCGGAGTACTTCAACTTCCCAACATTTCATATTTTAACGGCGCGACTCTCTTTCTGTGCTTGCCAAAATTTGTAATTTACATATTCACATCTCAATGGTTTAAACATGCATTAAATAAACACGCGTATATAAAGTCGCAGAAGCGAAATTTATGATCGAGCACGCAAAGAAAATAAAGTACTCGTCCAATTAGACGGGGGGGAGGGGGTCTCGATAAATTTAATACATTTAACTTGTGCAGATTTTATTATTTGGGTTGGCAAAGGAATATTTTTAACCAATTATCTTTCGCGCGAAATCTATTTAGAGATAAGAACGTATGTATGAAGACTTATAAATTTTGTAGCTGCATATTTTCGAAGCAAAGATTCGTATCTTGAGAATATGCTTAGACAGAACTTTCCAAGAAATATAAACTTTTTAATATTTGTGTATAGTATGCAAAATCTACGTTCTCGATGCTAAAGAGGATAATACAAACTATCCTTCAGTCTTTTCCGGTTTTATATTTTTCTAGGTCATCTTAAGAAATTCCCTTCACTGCCCACTATTCAGAAATCCTTTGACTGCTTGACAACCTCGTAGTCTTCTTACTTCTCCACCTCCCATATCTTATTCCTTGGTCTACCCGAGACCTTTTAAACTCACATTTTCGGCCTTTTCTTTTGTCCCTCTAGAACCTGGCCCTGGGTTATCTTCCCAGATGCACTCCTCGTGCTACCAGGCGCGTCCTCAGTTTGCAGATAGTGACACGACCAGCAATGGTCAACTGCGAGATAAGTAGGCCTCACGGCCTAACGAATAAGCAGTCGCGGACAATGAAGCGATACTCATCTCACCCCATGGTGGCTACATTCAAAACCATTGGTTAGCTACCCAATCCCATGTATGTGGGCATCGAGCGCAACCCTTGGTAGAGTAATGGGGTAGGGAAGCAAGACGTAAGTGCTCCCGACGGTGACTCGTCCAACGTGGCTTGGGTAACCTTGCCGACACGAGTACTACGAGTGGAGGGTCCCTTTCATTCCTTCTTGCAGTAAAGACTTCCACTGGGGAGTTCAGCTCCCTGATTGAGGAAGTATTTCTTTCAGGGGGGGGGGGGTCATCTTCCTAGTTGAAGGCCACTGCACCAGCCATTGACAGGGAAGCCTGCTCTGGGTGGTCGTAGGAGCATGACCCGGCAGAACTAAGCCTCACGAGTTCTGCCCTTAAAGCTGTCAGGATGCCACCCAATCATGTTCTATGGGTAACGAGCGCATCCCTGCGGTAGGGTGTGAGGTAGGGCTAAGCGTAAGCGTACCTGACGGTGACTCGTCCAACGTGGCAGAGGTATCCCTGCCGACACGAGTACTAAGGGGGAAGGAGCCCCACTGGGTATTAACCAGTGCCTTCACACAATGTGGTAGATCACTCGGCATTAACCAGTGCCTTCCACATGGAGTTGGTCTCGTAGGGGCAGTGAACTCACTTAATAGATAGAAGCGAGTGGGTGTTAGTGTCAAGCCCTCGAGGATCACATACACCGCACCTAACACTTATTGTGTTTTTCTCGAGTCTACTGTCCCTCTAGAAACACCTCCTTGGTAAAGGCAACTCTTACATTCTAAGGACGTTATCCTATGACCGACCTCCTTTTGGTTCTCTGATTCTCGATATCATTCTCGATAACGAACCATTCTGATGACTTTATTCAACAATATTTTTTCATTCTTATCTCAAATTGTTTATAATACGGTGTTTTATCCTACTTTCAGTCCTGGAATCTCAATTCGTAGTCTACTAATAAGTTAGTTTCTTCAGATCGATTTCAGTTACATTCTTCACTTTGTCGTAACTGATTAAATGATTTCTGATGTAACTTATTCTGTAATCAGAATTCTGTACGGACTACCTTCATCAAAATTGTAAGTCGGTTATTTGGAACCGATCACAGACATTAAAGCCTCGTCCACACTTGCAGACTGTGTATGCAAACAATCGGCCGACTGTCGGCAGACTGTCTGCAGACTGTCTGCCGACTGTCGGCCGACTGTTTGCAGACTGTCGGCCGACTGTCTGCCGACACAGTTTGTGATTCGAGTCTCCGTCTTGTTTTGCGTCCACACTAGAAAGCCAGTGTTTGACGACATGGTGACTGAATATGCCGTGGTTTTAGCTTGTGCGTGCTTTATCTTTGTAAATCATGTGGCTGATTTATTATTAAATAATAATAACAATACACTAATTCTCCCAAACATACGTTTAATGACTGTAATATTACCCTCCCTCTCTTTCCTATTGACTGTGGTATTTCACTTTCTGTTGTTACGATAATCCTATTGGTTGTTTATACGCTAAGACCATGCCCACTCTTGTAGAGGGATATAAATATGTAGCTTAGTCCTAGGCTAAACAAGTTATACGTTTTTAGTTGTAGCTTATGTATCACTGAGGATGACGACTTTGTCGTTGAAACGCGTTTGGTCATTAAACGAATGTATGTGAGAATTAGTGTATTGCAATTATTTTTTTTTAAATCTCTCTTTGTGTATAAAATAACACTATATTTTGTTAGTTATATTGTTCAAACAATAGTTTTTCACTAAAAATTCAATATTAATATACGTTCTGTAATATGAAAAAAGTCACTTTAGGGACTAATATTGAAATATAGGCTACTAGTCTTAATTTCAAATAAAAAGTAAAGGGGTAAAAATACGTATTACTTACTCTCACAATTTTATTGATATAATAAGAATAAATAAATTGTTATGTTATGTTCTTCACAAAAGTATAAAATGTACCATATGTATCACTTTACAGTATAAGTATATTGATAGTCGGCCGACAGTCTGCGTGTTTCCCGTTCGTTTGGAAAACAGAAAACATTGTCTTTTGTCTCCAGAAACACACAGACTGTCGGCGGACAGTCGGCAGACAGTCGGCAGACTGTCCGTCGACAGTCTCCGGAGACAAGAGAAAACACCGGAGAGACAGTCGGCCGACAATGTTTCCGCAGACAAGTCTGCAAGTGTGGACGGGGCTTAACGAAACATCGTCTCGGATGAATTGGATGTGAGCACATTTGAAAGTAATTTGATCTAGGTTGCAGTGCAGTAATGGTTTAGGTTTATTATCAGACTCTCGGACGATTTCTTTAAACTCCAGAAGGTTTTAGAAATATTTGTCACATCTAAATGTTTCACCATACATTTTCTTTTTAATGTACGCCGTAAATTTAGTTTTCATGTAAAAAAATAGTATTGTCACTCTAAAATAGTTTTTGTACTTTAGAAGTTTGGCCGTTTACAGAATATATGCAAACACTGTATTACAAATGGCAAGCTAAATTTACCATATTAACTTTAGATATACGAACCTGTTGGACAAATGATCGTACAGGACTCTTCTGTGCGTCCGCAATAGTTGATTTATTCCCTTTGAGAATAAAGCTAAGCCTACGTTTCAATAACACATCTGCATCAGAAATTTTTTCTTTTCAACCAAACCTCGGCGTTTTGCGAGAAGCAAATGCAAACTTACTATTGAATACTCTGATATTTTTACTGAAATGACGATTGATTAGGGCAGAGGCATTCGGACCGGCATAAGGTTGTGGGGATAGTGGTGGCCTAGATCCTGTAGGGATCAGAGATTTTGCGTGAATGACAGGACTTTTTTTATATAAGAGAGAAATAAAATCACTATTATTCGTTGCACACAAAACAAGACTAATGAAGACTGGGGATCAGAGTATATCGCAGGCAAATCAATCGCCAGTAACACCGTCGAACATTATATATAAGCAACGTGTTGGTTCCAACTGTAACAGACTGGACTACGAATTTAGCCTGACAGTCTACCCCCCCCCCCTATATACTAGCTTCGACATGCATAACAGTTTACACAATACGGAATACTAACTCATTACGATGATTCGTAATTTTGTTTCAGTGCAGCAGAACCTTGAAGTGATAATAATGTGACGTCCAATATCTTTAAATTAAAAGTTTCTAAACAAAAACACAGAATATTCCCCGCCTGACACGTTCGTATCGCGTGATATCATTTAAACATTAATTGAAAAGTTGACAGTGGGAATAAAATATTGTTCTGTCATGTTGTCTTTGACGGAAATATTTTGGCAGTGACTGGGCTTGAACGTTTTGGCGTAAATAGTTGTAACGTCTCGAGATGGGAAGATTAGTCTGCTGTCATTTTACGTTACTTTTTATAACTTATTTAATAAAACGATTGTTGTTTTTACGTAGATTCCGGACACGAAAAATATACTAGGCTATTATTCGTGTTTCTATAGCAATATTAGACCGAACGTTGAATTTAAGAATTATCACGTAAGTTTTATTTGCTTGTTACAGAATTTCCATAGGATGGGCTATTGCAGTGACAATTATGGTGAGACCTTAGGTCGGGAGTGGTCAATGAGCAACGATCATTATCCTCAGAACACTTTTGAGGTACCATTAAAAATGTTATATACAGGGTGTTACAAAAATGTGTGATGGGCTATACAGGACCTGATTCTACATGCAAAAATAAGTCGAAAATGTAGAATAACATTTTTTCGATTTCGGCTTAGTTTAGCCGTAATCCGCCATTTTGTTTTTTTACAAAAACTCACTGTAACTTTGGAAATAGATAAGATATCGACTTCAAATTTGGAATAAGCATTTTATATGTTACGATTAACAAGCGTACCAAACGCAAAGAATTTATTTTTATAATTTTCAAAATGGCGGCAGTTACAAATGTTTAACGTGGAATATCTTTAAAACCGTTAACTTTACAAAAAAATTACAAGAGACAAAATATTTTCCTTTTTTAACGACAGACAAAATGCTTTTTTTGTAGTTTCAGTAGGTCAAAGGACAACCGAGTTATCGACAAAAAACATAATTTCTTGATAATTGTTTACAAGCGAATTGCGGCTAAACTAAGCTGATTATACCACATTATACTACATTTTCGACTTATTTTTGCATGTAGAATCTGATAGCCTAGAGCCTGGTAGCCGCTAGAAAAACAACTACACAAATTGTTCAATTTCAAAAAATTGTGGTTTTAGGCTAATTTTCGTTGTAGACAATTACCAAGAAATTAGGTTTTTTGTCGATAACTCGGTTATCCTATGACCTACTGAAACTACAAAAAAAGCATTTTGTCTGTCGTTAAAAATGGAAAATATTTTGTTTCTTGTACATTTTTTGTAAAGTTAACGGTTTTAAAGATATTCCACGTTAAAAATTTGTAACGGCCGCCACTTTGAAGTAATTATTTGTATTTCTAACTTTAAGGTTAGGTTTTTATTAAAGCGTAGACCAGAGCCTTGCTGGTTCTTTTAACCTTTATTATAACTGCTGCTATAGTAATAATTTGATTTGAACATAAGAAAACATAACATGATTATGGTATATAGGTCTAACGGGGTAGGCGTGCGGAGCACGCAGGGTTTTCCCCTAGTATATATATATATATATATATATATATATATTCATAAATATATGTGAGTGTGTGGGGAGGAGGGGTGTTTGGTCCCAATTTTGTACACGCGTTGATTTTCTAAGTCGCTTGGACGAGTTCGTTAGCCAACAAAATACAACAACTGAAAGTAAACATTTTTTCGCACTAGAATGAAACGTTTTTAAGGTTTATCTGAAAAAAAATTATTTAGAAGATTTTTCTGCATATTTTGCTCTGTTACACGACCTTACAGCCCGTCTAGTTCTACCAAAATCGATCAAAATGTAAAATACCGTAAACGTAGCCTGTAGTTTTACCCTCGCAAAGCGAATTTGTAGGCCTACACTGCGAACGAAGCGAAACGGTCCATAATCCGAGGCCGCAAGGTCAAACAAGCGAGCGTGTGAGCCAGGGCTAGAGGCTGAGGTGGCACAAAATTCTACTAATATACTTTGTACACGTAGGCAGCTATTCAGAGCGCTGGTGAGTAGACCAATTTCCTAATTATCGAACCAATTTCATGTTGTAACCAGAAAAACATATATAAAATTAATTTTGGAAATTCACTCAACTCACGTCAGCGGTTCAGCAGCGTGTTCAAATTATTTCTTACCACAGAAATTCAAGGTTTCTAAAGGGCTTCAATTTGAGTTATCACAAGTTCTGCTTCCATTAAACATTTTGGAAATGTGGGTGGTTTTGGGAGAGCCAACGTGGCGAAGTGGTTATATTGGTTGCTACAGTTGGAACCACAGTTGCACAGATTAAAACATAGTTATTGGTGTTTGGAGTTATGCTGCTCCTCTTAATTAGTCGGACTGGAATACATTAAACAACAAAATGGTTTTCTGTCTTAAGTTTAGAGTGTTCACCTCACTACGCCAGTTGAAACGTCATTTAATATATTAGGGAATTTAATATATTATGATGCACGCTAGTGGTAAGAAGTGCACAAATAAACAGTTGTAGGCATGGGCCCCCCACCCGCAGCTCCCACGGAAAGGAAAATATGTATATTATTAATTATAGTCAGGTATTTTTCTTTAAACAGATTAGTACTAAAATATGTTTTAAATCTTATGTGCCGTTTGATTTTATATATACTTATTTTATTTTTTACAAGAGTTCAAGCATGAGCTGCTGGGTCACTACTAGGTGCGGCCTCTAGGAGTGTTATAGGTCTTTGTGTATTCACTGACGGTGTAAAGGTACAGACTCAATACCGTGTGGGTTAATATTTCAGCTAAATTGGCTTCCCAAATTTAAAAAGTTTTCTTGGGGAGGTCAAAAATATACCTGGACTCCTTATGCCGAAGAAGGGGAGGGTCCTCCTTAACACGTTCACTGCTATGCAAATTTCGTATTTCCTATGCTAGGAGCTGACCTTTTATTTTTAATATTTACATATTAAATGAGTAAAAATTACTTTATTTTTTAACCTTTCTACGTAATGCATTGTGTATTGAAAATACTCTTAATACGGGGATTGGCGTGCGAAGCACGCAATGCACTGTTTATTGAAAATAATCCCAATACGAGGATTGGCGTGCGAAGATAAATAAATGTGGAACGTATTCATCAAAAATAACTTTTCCCACAGTAAAAAAAAGTAGAGAAATTATACCAAATATGACCCCTATCCGAGAAAGTGAAAAGAAAACGTTACGAAGCCAAGAGAACGTCTAAAACCATTCACCCATTCCCACAGAAGCTCGATACATATACATGTATAAATATTTTTAATCAGTTATGTTGGCAATATAAGGCAATAGACTCTGTGAACAACTCTATTTACCCTTCGTTAGTAACTTAATAAGGCCTGCCAACATCACCGGAATAAATCTAATAAGACTATAAATCAATTGCGGAATTAGTTCAGCTTCTGCTGTGTTTTTGATAGTTTTTATAATGTTTTAAGAAATATCTCCTTACGTTGTTGCGCAGTAATAAATTATTGTGAAATAAAACTTTCTAGAAAATAAATTGCATCGGTGTACTGTAAATTAGAATAACTAAATTAGCCTGATATAAACAGAAGATTATTTATTTAAAAGGATAAATCAAATAAAACAAAAAACTGTTTATGTTAGACAAGGTTAGAATTAAACACTCAAAGTTGGCCGAATAGCTTATGTAGTGATCATGCTAGTTAGTACGTAGGGCATTAAAAAAAATCCCACATATTAATTTCCAGCTTCGTCGCATTTGAATGCCAAAAGCTCATACCACGAAATTACAAATTTGTGGCCAACACAGGCACGTAGCCAGGGGGTGGGCTTACCGGGATGTAGCCCACCCCGAAATTTCCTGATACAAATTGTTTTTGAAGTGATAACTTCTATTGGCCCGTTGGGCACTTTCGACTTGGCTATGTTTTCGAAATCTCGCGTCACGCCAGATTTCTCGCGAGATCTTGCATCACGCCAGATTTCCCGCGAGATCTCGCGTCACGCCAGATTTCTCGCGAGATCTTGCATCACGCCAGATTTCCCGCGAGATCTCGCATCACGCCAGATTTCTCGCGAGATCTCGCGTCACGCTTTTGTTTAGACACAAGTCAGATCGTGGAGAGGGAATATTTTTAATACACTATTTACATTTATTAGCATAGCAATCAAATTAACACATAAGAATTAGTTAATATAATATAACAGCTGATTTCGCCCATCATCTGTAATTCTTAAACAAAACCCAGCGTAGATTATATTTTGGGGTTATGTTTACAACTTCAACCATTAAAATTTCTTGTGATGTTAATTTTCTTATATATTAGTTATACAACTAATGTAGGCTTCTATAACTATAAGTTATATGGGCTTCTACACGTTATAAGATTTGCTTTGGGGTTATAAACTGTATATAAAACTAACCTTTGATCATCAATATATTCGTTTATACAAATTTAAAGAAGGATACCTACTGTTTAACTTCGCAAACATTCGTACATCTTTGTATAACATATTTGATTATTAATTTCTTTACTGTAATATTAACAACTTCTAAATCATTTGATCTATCAATATGAAATAAAAGGTAACTAAAAGATAATATTTTCACCTTTCTTTAAATATATAATAACGGATATAAATAAACAATTTGAACAAATAGGCCTACAGTTTTATAATCCTTATAATTGTACACATTTACCGAGTTAAAAATCCCCGTAGTCATAGAAGTTATCACTTCCAACGTGTGGTCTTAAGCACACCCAGTTAATTTTTTTTTTTATTAGGATTATAAAATTGCATTGATATAAATATACAGAACAAATAACTTGCACTGTAGTGTAATTGTGTAAAATGACGGCCTCTTACTTCGACTGCTTTTAGACATATATATTGTTTTATCATTTTTACTTTCTCACTATAATATTGTAGAATATAGAGAAAGTAGAGAAGATTTTGTTATGATCGCAAAACAAAATTCGATGTTGGGATTTTTGTGAAAATATCCGTTTTGGGGTGTAATGTACCAAATCCCATCTTACAAATTGTTAAATGGCTTGTAAGTCAAAGACAGATATGTAAACAAACCTAGCCTAACCTATTGTGAACAACCATTTAGCAAAAACCTATTAAAATATTTAGAATCGTCAACTACACTTATAAGAACACAATTTAACCAAAACAAATTAAACTAGAACCACCCTCAGATCAGAAACAATATGTAAATAAATTATGAAACAGAACTAAGTGGATTATCAAACCTGACAACAACTTAGCCTAGGAACCAAATCAGTCAAAAACAAAGCAACACTTCACTAACACTTTCTAACTATTATAACTTATTAAATAACACCACTCAAAAAACATTATATATATTTATTCCTGTAATCATTCTTTATTGTAATACAAAGTATTGAAATCGAATAAACATGTATTGAAAACTTCAAGTTATGTAAACAGGCAGCCATTACAAACTAGCACTACGCGAACCAGAAAGATGTATGTAAATTAAATACAGAGTTGAAATTAAAATGTATATTTAGATATAGACCTCAATATATAACCATAATTTTGCAATGTAAATTAAAATTAAGAAGACTATTTATAAACTAGATTAGAGATATTGATAACTACTTATTAAAATAATTATTGTATTAATGTCAACCGAACACAAAAACAATACAATACAGTACCCATATCAGAGTTATTCTAATAAACGGGACTATTTCATAATTAACGTAAGTTAAATGATATTTTTTCATTGCACGAATGTCCAATAATTTATAATAATTAAAATACAAAAACAATATTCAAAAGAAAACTGCAAGTTTGAAATATGCGATCGAGTGGATTCAGTCAGATATTTTACGACAGTTTACGACGTTATACCACCAATGTAGGCAGCTGTGTGTGACGTAGCCACCTACAACTTACGCGAGGACCAATAACAAGCATCAACCAGAATGCAACAGTCCTTGCATTCTGAAAACGCCGCTAAAAAGACAGAGATTTGATGAGGAAGAAAACTAACGCTTGGCGTGGGTGGAAAAAGAAGCGTCACTTTCAAAAGAAGAAACATTGTCCCGATTTCTTATCATTTATTCCAAAGTGTTTTTAAATATACATGTGGTAAAATCAGTGCGCATATTATACTACAGAAATTGGTATCTTCTGTAAGTCAAATACTTATAAACTTTAGACAATTTAAACATTAAAAACTTTCAAATTAACTTTTCATAAATTCAAAAGGACGCCAATTTTACGATTTTTGTAACTTAATTTTAACTTCATTATTGCGTCAAGTTCAAACAATATTATTCACAGCAGCCGAGTGCCCAACCCGAGAATATAATTAAATTAATTCATTATGATTTATAAAATAGATATATGGACATTTAAACAGTTAACTTGTGTTAGCCTATTTTATATGGAAGCATAGCCGAAGGCAAAATAATTTATGTATTTCAAAAGATTTTTTTTGAGCACTTACAGGATGTAAAAGATCAACTAACCAATTTTATTATTTTACTGAATAAATTATCTTTTAATTCTTTATAGAATTGTCTTATTTGTGTTTAATTACTTGTACAAAAGAGATATTATAAACCGGCTTGAATTAAGTAGAGTCAGGGTTATTCTATCTGATCAAAGTTTACAATTTTATTA
>JAGFPH010000083.1:419709-447399 GCA_018207615.1 Philaenus spumarius
TCTAAATTAAACTTGTTATGTACAAGTCTAAATTAAACTTGTTATGTGCAAGTTTAAGCATCATAGTATTAGGTCTTGTATGTTTGTGAAACAAGCCCAATAAGTTGTGTATATAATTAATATATTCGGTTTGATACAAAAAACCCTATTCATCTTAATCGTTTGAATTAATCTGTATAGATTTTGTATTGATACTTCTGCTATACTTTGACTTTTAATCAAAGTAGTTATATCCTGTTTATAAATTCGTCCCGTTTATAACCAAATACTTTTTTATTACAAGTCATGGTTTACATGTGCATGAGGAAATTCTATCACTTTACAAAAAGTCATCTTAAAATTCCACATAATACTTGCAAGATTGCAGAGGGTTTATAAGACTACTTCCTAATGGTACTGCACAATGTTAACATACCTTTAAGCAGTGGGCTCTCTAGGTGTGTTTTATTTTCTCTATGGTATTACCCTGGCTTATACTCATTATATAATATATATGACTTTCCAATTTTGTAGTTAAAATTAATTCAGTGTTTGTGTTAACCTTGTCGATGAAACTATTATTTGGGCAGACACTTCAATTCAATCAACCAAAGCTTCCATTCTTCACTGCTCATATAAAATGTTACTTAAGGAAACAAAAGCATCTACTACCTAAATTAGTAATATATAACTTATCTACAAAAGAACTAAAAAAAATTTCCCTTTATATCATAAAAGAATTTTGTGTACAAAATGTGTTGAAAACTAAAAGACTAGATTAAAGATTAAACAAATAGAACTTAACAATATAATAACAAGACAAAATTTGCAACGAGTCCATTTTATGACAACATAAACCAACATTTATAGCTTTCACAGCCATAACTCTCATTTATTTTCAATAACAACCTAGTTACAACCATAATTTTTTTTAAATCTATACTTTAATAGATAACAGTGATCGAAAATACTTGAATTCTTTTAACATAAACTTTAGTTTCTTAATTTATCTTGTAAGAGCAAACAAACAAAATTAAATTTGTATAGTTAAATTTGGATGATTAAGAATTTTGTTATAATTTCAAATATGTGAATAAAGCAGAACTGTGGAGCTTGAAGTTTGAAGGGACCAGATAGGCCTATCTGAAAATAGTCCAGGAATGTGTCAAATATTTAACCAGTTACAAAAAAGTCCCATTTATACCTAAGTTTAACTGTTCATAAGCTTATTGAGAGCATGTGTAACTAGTCAACTATAAAAAATATTGCATAGGAAATATGGAATAATATGAACCAATAGTTTAGTACTACATAAATTTTGCCATATAACTCAGTTAAAGCTTTCAAACAAACACTAGATTATTTTTGTTAGAGGTCAAAGGTTTACTATAGACACAACATAGTTGCCATATGTGTAGGCTATTACAATATGAGTCCGCTTTCTCAGATGTTTATAACCTAACTTTTGTTGTTAAATGTTTTTGCTTACTATTATTTATTGTTTACGTGTTATTTATTTTTTAGTAAACTAAAAAACTTACAGATCCTATTATATTTTTTTTTTTAATAATTTGAAAAGTTTAAAACTTATTTTTTACTAAACTTTTATTAATAAATGAATAAAAAACTTTTTGTAAAAATTTCACAATAATTCTTTATTGAGCCGTGCTGACCTAGGTTTCGCCAGCTACGGCATTGTCGAAGGCAACCTAATGACAATGCCGTAGCTGGCGAAACCTGGGTCGGCATGGCTCAATAAAGAATTGTGAAATTATTTCAAAAAGTTTTTCATTCATTTATTTATAATGGAATTTCACCAAGAACCAAAGGTCGTTAGTATAAATAGTTTTAAACTTTTATTAATTATATTCTTCAAATATCAGGTTGAATTTTAAAAAAATATCTTGAACATAAGATTTTAAATGTTTACCACCTATTTAATTATCAAGAGTTGGAAGATTTTTACTGTTAAAAGAAGTAAATATTAAATTAATGTTTTTTTTATTATATATCATAGGCCTATAGACGACCAGATAGTTTAAATAGCAAATTTTTACTCAGCAACAGTAGGGCCTACTTAAATTGATTAAATCTTTTCTGTTGTACTCTGCAAATCTTTATTCATATTACCATAAAATATTACAAGTTTAAATATGTGCTTCTTGGTCCAATTTAAACCACATGCAATATACTCATAATACAAAGAATATAATTAAGGCGTTGTAGTTCGTGTTTCGCCACACAAAACCTTTAAAGTAAACACATTTCTCTGATGACTATAGAATGACTTAATATCTGCAAGAATATGTTGGAACAAATATTTCTCACTGTTCTTTTATATATGGTTCCCACAAAAAATTAAATTTTCCTAACATAACAAATAAATGTAGACTCTTTCTTTAATTCATCTTATTGAATTAGAATAAGAAATACAAACAATTTGTTTTGTTTAATACTGCCTTCGCCATCTCATAGCACTTACACCTTTTTTGTATTAAGTCTAAATAAATTAAGCCTAATTCATTAAAAAATCAGAGAGCTGAAAAGTTCTTATATAAAAGTAATTTTTAAATTCATTATAATAAGGAACAATGTTAATGTTAACATTATTGGTCAATTGCACTCATGTCATATACATATGTCAGGAAGTAAGTAGCTTCCTTTGAATACATTGCACTTTGAACTTGAAATCAAAATAGATTGAGTTCCGATAAACTTGATACAGAAACCAAACAACTAAGAATTTTACTCTATAAAAAAACTTAAAAAGAAAATAAGATGACTTTATATGCTATATAAATTAACTTTGGATAAATATTACTTACAAATAAAATAAAAAAATAAATAAACTTTTACTAAACTTCACTTTTAATGAAGGACTTAGTGAACTTTGGATCAATTAAATACATTAAAAAAGTAAGGAAAGAATAATGCTCCACTTTACATTTGAAGTTAAAAGATTTAGCTAAATTTGAACTGACTTTTGTCTGGTTGAAAACACTTTCCCGGCTTTCCCTGACTCAAAATCAATTTCTCTGACTTTAGAACTGTGCAAACTCTGATATTGTTACATACTTGTATACTTACAGGGATATAACTTAATTTTTTCAAAATATCATGTAATACTGCACCTTGTGTATTATAAAAAGTTAAATTTTTGCAGTGTTAAACAGAAAGGTTCAGTTTTTAACATAAAATATGTAAGAATGATTTTTATTTAATATTTCATGCATTTCGATTACTTGTAATATGATTGTTCATGCAATATATTATCACTAACACAAAATACAGTAATTAGATTACAATAATTATTCTCACACTATTCATTGTATTTTATTTACAAAAAGTTTTTATATATACAATTAATTTTGTTAATTTTGATTTTAACAAAGTATTTATTTATTATACTTTGTCATTCGCATAAGTAACATAATGTGGATCATGTCATGACATACAATTAAGATAAAGTCGGGGAGAGTTTCATTTACCACTGGACTGTCAATTCAAACTGTGTCTAAAAACAAAAAATATAACTATATAATAAAAATAATTCCATATTAATTGTCAGCGTAAATGCGTACAGAGATTTAAGTTGACCATCAAATATTTTTTTCTGGATTAGGTTGTAGAACTGCCCAACTACTAGATTTTGTTTGCTGTTTAACATTTTTAACACACGTAAAACCATCACCTAGCAACTAGGTTCGAACCTTTGTTGGAGGTTCAACTTGATGACACCAATAGCCTCTCGACCACTCTGCTTCGCCAACACTTTAAAAACTAAATCTAAGTTTGTCTAATCGGATTAAATTTATACTTTTTATAGAGAGACTCATGTTGTTTGTAACTTTAATTTACTCAAAAGCTACTTAAAATCGATGACATTTTTACTGATGTGTTTTAAGCATTGCTGTCCAGATAATATGAGTTGTACTTTCTTTCAAATTGGGATTGATCGAAAAAGTGGAAAGATTTTTTGAAAAATACAAGTTGAGTGCATTTTATATCTTATGAGGATCCAAAAAGTAGATGTAGACAATTGTCCGATGTAGACAAAACTATGTTCGGCTAGGTTCAACAAATGTTAGCAATGAAGAGGTCTACAAAAAAAGTCTGAGAAAACATTTCACCATTTATTATGGTTTTCTTACAATATCAGTTTTCTTCCTACGGCAGCTTGAACTTCTGTGTGCTAGCGATATGCGATGCACCATTAATGAACAAATTTGGACGACAAAGTAGTAGCTAAAAATTAAGATTGTGATTAATTTTTTCTATATTTGTTGGGTAAGGTTTATTACTTTGGAATATTTTGCAATTTGATAATTTAGTTGTGCTTTGTTTGTAACAATTTAACTCAAAATATTTATCTGAGTAAATTGAAACTTTTAATGATGTGTTAGCATTCTGAGTGGGCTGGGCTATTAGATCTAGTCTCAGAATAGTGAATATATAACTATTAAAATATTTATTGAAACGAGGTAACTGTTATTCAAGAAAAATAAAAGATATCCAGGCCTACATATTTTTTAATTCATAATACCTTTCTTTTCTTAGAAAAATTCCTTAACTTAACACTAACGAAGATCCGAGAGCTAGTAAAATATATACATGAGTTAAAGTTTGAATCCTGAAATAGTTTTCATTTGTTATTTAGGACTATTTAATTCCTTGATTACAAAGGCCTCGATCTTTTAAAGAAATTTGTATGTGATATGGATAAAAAAATTGCAATTTAAAAAGTAATTTTAAATCGGAAATTGTAGTTTTAAAATGTAGAACACGACAAACTCAATCCTAACAATTTGTATGTACATATATATTTTGATCATAGATTGTTAATTTAAGATAAAAATATCAAAACAATAATTTTAACCCCAATAGGCCTTTAATACATACTTTAATACTTATTATCACAGCTTGCAAATGCTTCAATCGAATAGTTTTTCTTGTCATTATTTTAAGTGTACAGAATTTACGTTTCACTAAAATTAATAGACACCATTAAAATAACCAGATGAATCAATTTGATAGAACAGGCCAGTAATATATGACTTTCAGAATATTAAACAGACACTTTCATCAAACATACCGTATCTCAATAATAGAGTATTAAATATTAACTGTTTTATTAAAATTAATGTATGTGAGAATCTCACTTAAAATGGGTATTTTTATTGCTCAAGTTGCCTACTGATAATTATTAAAACGATTGATATACAATATTAAGCCTATCAATATTATTGTAAGGGTAGGGCTACCTAGGCTGCAATTTATGAAATAAATTATCCAAATTTTAAACCAGCCTACATTAAACGTTTACTAAAATTACCAAAACTAGATTACGTTTGCTTAGTTAAATCGAAATCGAAATAGCTAGCTAAAATTTACTTATTGTTTAATTTGATTATAGTAATAATTCGACAATTTTTAATATTTACATTTACTTAATGTAAAACCGCTTTGTAAATTTTGAGAAAGAAAGTGGTTGCCATAAGCCACTGTACTAACAAATTGAAAAAACTACATATTTTAGAAAATGTTCAGTGTATAAAATGAATAACAAAACTAGTTTATGAATATAAAAATATCTAGTGTACAAGATGCACCAGGCTACCAGAAGCTGCATGTATAAAGACGATTTAATCAGTTTAGGTTCAGGGTTTCAACTACATCTGAAGTACCTGAGAAAAATATATTAATTTCAAATTCCAATGCACCAAAAGAAAAATTTTTGGTGTAAGGGTGATCTTTGAACAAATTTCAAGTGTAAACAATGGTTGGGTAATTATTACATAATTTTAAATATATATTCAAAGTAGACACTTGAAAAAAAAAATAGTTTTAATTTCCATTGCCCTGTCCCAAAAGGAAGCCCTGTCTAAACTTACACACTGAACAATTTTATTCTCAGAAATATAAAATTTACCAAATATTTGAGATAGTTTCCAAATGATATACAGGGTGATTCAGTAAAGCGTAGCGGGCTATGCAGATTCAGATTCTACATGCAAAAATAAGTCGAAAATGTAGAATAACATTTTTTTGATTTCGGCCTAGTTTAGCCGTAAGCCGCCATTTTGTTTTTTTACAAAAACTCACTGTAACTCTGGAAATAGGTAGGGTAAGATATCAACTTCAATTTTGGAATAAGCATTTTATATGTTACGATTAACCAGTGTACCAAACACAAAGAATTAATTTTTATCATTTTCAAAATGGCGGCCATTACAAATTTTTAACTGGAATATCTTGAAAACCGTTAACTTTACAAAAAATGTACAAGAAACAAAATATTTTCCTTTTTTAATGACAGACAAAATGCTTTTTTTGTAGTTTCAGTAGGTCAAAGGATAACCGAGTTATCGACAAAAAACATAATTTCTTTGTAATTGTCTACAAGCGAATTACGGCTAAACTAAGCCGAAATCAAAAAAGTGTTATACTACATTTTCGACTTATTTTTGCATGTAGAATCTGATAGCTCGCTAGAAAAATAACTACACAAATTGTTCAATTTTAAAAAATTGTGGCCGTAATTCGCTTTACCAAGAAATTATGTTTTTTGTCGATAACTCGGTTATCCTTTGACCTACTGAAACTACAAAAATAAAAAAAACATTTTGTCTGTCGTTAAAAAAGGAAAATATTTTGTTTCTTGTACATTTTTTGTAAAGTTAACGGTTTTCAAGATATTTCACGTTAAAAATTTGTAACGGCTGCCATTTTGAAAATTATAAAAATAAATTCTTTGTGTTTGGTACACTGGTTAATCGTAACATATGAAATGCTTATTCCAAAATTGAAGTCGATATCTTACCTATTTCCAGAGTTACAGTGAGTTTTTGTAAAAAAACAAAATGGCGGATCGGCTAAACTAAACCGAAATCGAAAAAATGTTATTTTACATTTTCGACTTATTTTTGCATGTAGAATCTGAATCTGCATAGCCCGCTACGCTTTACTGAATCACCCTGTATATATACCCTTTCAAACATATACAATTTGGGTTCTTTTTCACAAGTTTTCCAATATAAAAAAATTCAGAATTTCATGGAAATTAGAAATCCTGCAACAAAAGATAATGAAAGAAGGGCTCTAAAAGCTGAACATTTTTTGTATCTTTTCGCCATATCTCCAACATTTTTTGTCTTTCTAAATGGTGGACAAAAACTGAATTTCACAAAGTTAATGGCTTAATTTTTTTATTACTAAATGGGAGCACAAGAAGAAAATAAATACATTTACACTATACATTATTATTTTTAAAACTGCCATGTAATGCCTTCTAATCTTAAAATTCTGGAGAACCAACACGAATCTAACGATGACTCATTTGTCAAAATCGGTTGATCTGTTTAGGCTCAACATGTTATTCAAACATACATATGTGTAGACTGATCAATGTACTAACCTTCTTTTTGTTCCATAAAGAGGAAAAAATACGGAAATTAGTAACTTTGGTTTGGTGATTATCACAATTTACTAGTTTCAAGTTAGTACTCCTGGTATCTATAAACCACTGTAAAGGTTAGTCCTCACAATTTTATGAATTGTGATACTTTGATAACATGTCAATGTGACCATAATATCTGTGTTCTGTGTTGTTTTCACAATGGATTTTTTTTTTTTTTTGAGGCGAAAAACCTGGGTTGTTTTATTTTCATAATGGAAACTGTGGAATATGTATTTCATGACTATTCTAAGTTAACATCAACACAAATTGAAAATTTTGCGGTAATTAGTTTTAATAAGTGAAACTAAATTCCTTGTCATGACAACTGACTTTTAATTTTCATTAAGACAAAATGCTGTAATATTCTTGCCAAGACACTAAAAATCATGATATTATCCCACAGAAATATGAACCACAATATAATGCGTGTTGCACATCATAGCTGCTCAAACACCTTAAAAATAACTTAGAGCTAGTTTACAAGCGAGTGGATTTAAGTCTTGTTTATTATTTTCCAATGAGTGTTTAAGTTTTGGCTAAGTACTTATTTTCAATATTTCATAAAATGTTCATCGCCTAGCAGACTTTACAAAAAAACAGATAGTCGTGTAGCTTTTTCTTGCCTACAAATAAGACCTTTGAAAATACAGAAAACAAACACCTAAAACAGTTCTAAAAAACAGGAACCTATAAGAAATTACCAAAAGTAAAAGATATTTGTGAAATGCAGTGCAAAGAACTATTTGTGTGGTTTTATGAAGAAAATTATTGACTAGAAATCATCTTGTTCGTAAAACTGTAACTACAAAGACATTCATGGACTTTACTTGGATTTTTAAAGCAGAGACCTAAAGCTTTGGAGAATGTAGTGTGGTACCTAAATCAGAACAAATTTTAAGTGTTACAGAAATTCAGAACATGTTGAAGCATGTCAGGTGAATAATGGCTCAAATCCTTAAATTTTGTAAAAAAAGTACAATAATTATAATTTAAATACTAAAATGATTAACTTTATAATAACCATATTGTAGGCCTACTTTTTAATTAGCGTATTGTATTTTGAATAAGCTTTCTTAACATTACACACTGTGAATAACTTAATAGATGAATTTGTTTAGTTCAAAATATCATTGGGTGTATAATTTCTTCTTTTTTAAAGAAAAATTGTTTTGTTTTTTTTATTATTTCTAAGTTTGTATGACTAACTTAATGCAAAATGTTAATAAAATTTAGTTATTTCAGATGTTAATAATGTACTTAAATGAAGCACTATATAAAAACAAACTCTATAATAGTGTTAAAACGTGTGGGTCAAAACATAATCAGGTTCGTTACAAGCAGTTTTTTAATGTTAACACATACATTTCCTTTGTATGTACAATCTGCAAGGAAAAAGTTTAAATTACTACATATTATTTTCTTTTCCCCAAATACCATAGAAGCACAGGCAAACTTTTACTGTTCCACTACTTGTAGAACTAGAACCCACATAAATTTTTTAAGGAAGTAAGCGATATATGTTTACAAACTGGAACACACTGAGTAACTAGAGACTGTAAGTTAGTTCGGGTTTAAGTTATTTTAGATAGCTACACAGCTTTGATAAAACAAAACTAATAAAAATCTTGGCGTACCAAAAATTTAGAGTGGAAAGACTGCTATTATAGACCAACCTATAGTTTAAACACTTAATAAGATCAAAATTTTAAACCTTGTTTCTATTGTTACTTATTGACTCAAATAATCTAGGTGTTAAAACAAAATGTATATATCTAGGCCTTGAAGAAAATTGTTCAAGTATTAAATAACTTAAATAGGCCTATACAGGTCAACTCGGGTAACTCCAATTTTTGTGTTTCTTCAAATAAATTGCCTTATGTACTTTTTTTAACTCCGCGTATTTCAAAGTGCATATTGACTGAGTGGTTTTTAAAACTCAAAACTTATTTATTTTATTTGCAAGATTTTTTGAAAATTTGGGCCAATCTTGCCTTCAGTTGGAGTAACATTGTCCCAAATATAACTCGTGTCATAAAATCTAAGGCCAATATGATTTCTCCTGATAATGTTACCAAAATTATAATTATGAGTTTATGTAGGTATGGGTACTGCACATCGAATTGGGGATAAAATAAAATTAAACTAAACATTCTTCAAAAGTAATAATCATGTAGGTATTTTGAAAATGTTACTCTTAATGTTTATCATAAGAACCAAATCAATAGCTCTACTTGATAACTAACAGTAGGCCTAGATCAAACTCTCTTTTTCCAAGATTTGAGTTAAAGTTACCCCAGTTAATGGTACTGTCAATTAAGTAAGGATGGTTTGCACCCCTTAAAATAAATAAACAGTACCAGAAACTGGCACATACTTTCTCACAAACATATTTAAATTATTAAACAGATTCACTGAGACTTCATAATTGTATTAAAGTAGGAGAGATGTTACATTAAAGTAGGAGAGTAACTAATAAATATTATTATTAGCCTATTAGCTAAAAAAGAATTTTTAGAAAGATGCGGTTTTTTGCACAAGGTAGGGTGCACTAAGGGCTACAAATAAGCCAAATTTTATTAAAATTGTTAGAGAGCCGTTTTTTATAAAAAAATAATAACTGATTTTTTGGCCAAAAAGGGGGCTGGTTTTCAAAAGCTTTTTTCGTGCATCTGTGCAGGCCTAATAGACATCTTTGGTGCAAATTTGTTCGAAATCGATAAATAGTTTTCTCTCTAGCTTTGTATAAATACAGACAGACACACATATATACATTTTGTAAAAACCACAAAACATCTGGTTCTTACCTAACCTGAATCTCATATTATGTAAGTTGTTAAAGATGCACAATATATAGGATTAAAATAAAAAATTAATATTATTTGTAAATGATTATTATGCTTAGGTACCTGCAGTGATTAGCGCAAGTGAAAAGACAAATTTTAAAATGTTGAACAGGGTGATTTTTTTAAACCTATGGCCTCTGTTATGTAAAAACCGGAAAAATATATACAAAATCTGATCTCGAGACAGTTATTTACAATCGGGGGGAACCTTAGAATAACTATTTACAAATCCCAAAACCCGCGTACCCTTTTTACCACCCAATGTCAAAAATTTGTAACAGGCAAATATGGCTTGTGATACATCAAATTAAAGCCCTTTAAAAACCATGAATTTCTGTGGTACAGTAAGATGATCAAAATCCATAAGTGTATAGCAGTTATGAAAGTTTGTATGTGTTAACATTTGTGAAACAAAAATAGTTTTCAACAAGTGAGTGATTGTAAATTAGATGTGAGCAATCCAATTTATTTCAAAAATATTTTAAGATAAATATAGGGTAGGCCTACTTAATTTCTTAAAATCATAAAGTTAAAGCAATTAATGACAGATTAAATATCCATTTTAAGTGTTAGTTGCTTCCATTTTGAGTGTTAGAAGGCAAAAGGTTTCTAACTTACAGGTTAGGTTTCACATATTTCTGTGAAAACAAAAAAAAAACAATATTTACTTCAATATTTTCTAACAGCTTATATAGAGTTCATCATTTTTCCAGAATTCCTTGTTTTGATTTTAAAAATTTAACACAAATATCAGGCCTAAAACTTAGTTTTGAAGCTAATATGAATTAGAAGTAAAATTGTACAATTATTAAGTTATATATATTTACATTTTGGCGCAACTTTACTATTCAACTCTAGGCTAACCTATAGCAACAGAAATGCAAAATTAATAATAAAAAAAATATCTAAAAGGTTCTAACCTAACATATTTACAGTATGTTTACCTGTATTCAACATTTAACAGTAGAATGTAAACAACGTCGGTGTCTGCAAAAATATTAGGCTAGAGTCGATAGTAAAGTTACGCCGTTTTGTGCTGTTTTTATTTTAGTGCTTGCAGATGAATGTTTACCATTTGAAATTATGTTAGTTGCTTCAGCACGATAATTTCAGAACAAAATTTGTGTTAGAAACTTCAATTAAATTACAGTATATATTTAGGCCTACCACCCTTTGAGATGATAGGAGACAATATTTTTAGTAGTGAAGTAGCCTACTGGTACTAACCTATTATGTTAAGAAATAAACTGTAAATGTTGGGGTTTTGTTACGTATAGCTTGATGCCGGTATACTGTAAGTTAAGATCCACTGAATGTGGAAATTTAGCCGAACTTTAACCAAATTTAAAGATTGCTGTAAAAACAAATAAAGCCAGTTCTTTGACATACTAGACTTTATCTGCAGGCTGAATCGTTCCTGATAAGTTAATATATAACTGTAAATATATTAAATATATATAAATAAATATAGGCCTATAAGTGTACTTAGGATTCACCCCAATTACGATTTGTGAACAAATTTAACTTAGGCCTTAGAGTGATAAGTGTTGATTAAGCCTTCATAGGTACGGTAATGTGAAAATGTCCAGTATTCATAGTTTATGGCTAAATTCTTTAGAAAATATACTTACACTCTTCTCAAATTTACAAGTTCAGTTAACCTTGGTTGATAATTTTAAGATATATTTTATAACATGGGCCTAAGCCTAAGCCAAAGCCTAGGCCTAGTGAAAAACTGAAAATATAGTAATTTATAGTTAGGTACTGAAATTTATAGGCTTCATGTCTATTGAACAACACAAAGAGACTAGAGGTTGGAAGGCGCAAATTTACTATACGACTCTACGCCAACAGAAATGCAATAAAAAAAATAGCCTGAAGTTCTAACTTATAGTCTTTAGTTTTAGTATGTTTACCTGTATTCAACATTTAACAGCAGAATGTAAAACAAGGTCATTGTATGCAAAAATATCAGCCGAGGGTCATATAAGTAATGTTTCTTGTTACTAAACATAAATAAGTTAGCTCCACTACTTAACTTTCCTAAACAAGGGTCCTAAAGCATTTTGGCAAAATTATATAATATTACAGCATTAGGCCCCTAACTTCCCTACATCTTTTATCACGGCTTGGTTGCAACCTAAAAACAACATGAACTAAACTTATACTAACTGGTAGAGACAGTATGTTTCCAGTTTGTAAACACATATAAGTTGGTAACACTTATTATAAAAAAGTCTTGAGCTGATTTCAACAAGTAGTGGTATTCTAAAAGTTCCCCAGAATGGCAATGTAGTCTTCTTTGTAAGTTAGAGGTCTTATACCTACTGGAATTTCACCAGTTTTTTATGGTTTCCTACATTGTTCCAAAATTTAAGATATTATAAGATAACCTATACATAGTATACTTTTATAAGTAACTTAACCAATACTTCCAACTAAGTAGGCCTGTCCTGATCTATACACATTAGCAAATGAAACTACTGTAACCTTACATTGGTAAAGACCATACAGACAAGAGTAAAAGCATTTCATTTAGGAATGTAATTGAACAGATTAAATGTCAGAAAATTATAATGTAAAGCTTTGATATTTTTATTTAGAAAGTGGGCGCAACTTTACTATTCGACTCTAGGCTAACCTAGAGCTAACAGAAATGCAAAAAATAATTATAAAAAAATACCTAAAAGGTTCTAACCTAACCTATTTAGTCACAGTATGTTTAACTGTATTCAACATTTAACAGTAGAATGTAAAACAACGTCGTTGTCTGCAAAAATATTAGGCTAGAGTCGAATAGTAAAGTTATGCCAGAAAGGGAATACCATTTTTTGAAGATGCTTAGTAACCTAACCAAAAAAACTAGAAAATTTGAAATAGCCTAGGCCTAGTAAGAAAATGTGTAATAAATAGTGTAGGCATATACACTTTAACATAACTTATTAGTTAAAATTTGTATCTCATATTCAATGATATAGCCTACATAACCTAAAAATAAAATAGTGTTCTTAGACTGTAACTTTCAGATTAAATCACAATACCTAGCCTATCAAGTTTTAATTGAAACTAACTTATAGGCCATTATTTAAAAAAATAACTAGGTCTATAAGAATTTATGTATAGGCCTACATGCAATTTCATAAATTAATAACCAATCTAAAGTAGTTTTAATCAATCCCCTACACATTTAATATTACCTGCATTTGTCATTATTGATATTCTAATGAGATTTTGACATTATTTTATTATTTTTGGACTATTATTGCAACTTAAAAGTATGTAATCAATTGAACTAAACAATTAGGTATGTCCATGTTACGAACAGTAATTATAATAAATTTAATTATCAAGTAATTAGATTAGTTGTATGTTGTAATCATGTACCAACCCAAACATAGAATAATCGATTTTTAGGTTAGAATATCAGTAGGCCTAAGTTATAAACCCATACAAATCACTGAACAATTGCAAGTTTTTTTAAAGTTTTGTGCTAATAAAAGTATAAAATAAACATAAGTAAACAACAATCAGTGTTTCATTATACCTCAAGTATTCAAAGTAATACTTAAATTGAACATAACCACATTCACTTTCAAAACAAAGCAGCCATATTTGTTGTTTTCCTTTCTCCCTTCCAACCCTGCAAACATACCCACAATTCCAAGCGGCACGCGCCGCATGCGCGAAAGCACTCAATTAATAATGTGAATAAATAATTATCTCAAAATATACCCGTTCCTATTGTTTTTGTGATCCCTGTAACGTAATCTGTGATATCCAACATTTAAAAATTACTATATTATATATTTTTATACTGCATTTATATTATATCAAGTGTTTGCGATGATCTCGAAACGTACGATGTTTTTATCGTGGGTGGCAAGGGAAGTGTGGCAGTTGCTTGAATAGTCGGGGAGGTAAGTTGCTACCGTAGTGCGGCTGACAACATGCATGTCTGCTGCCATTTTTATTTAGTTGATTTGTACGTATAATTTTACTGTGTTTAATAGTTTTGGTTTAGTTTATATCAAGAATATTGTTCGCTTTATGGAAATGAAATTTTCGAGTTTATATTGGAGTACAAGTCCAGGTATGTCATTGCCCTTTGTTATTGTTGTTTTTGAAATAATTAAACTCATAAAACTGACATTACATTAATTTAGAGTTAATTTAAATTAGGCGCCAAATCAAGTCAGTAAGAAGACATGCTCTGTAGGGATAAAATACGAGTTTGTTCAAGTGTGTTTATTTATGCTAATTATTAAAACCGTTATACAGAACAGACTATTCCTAATTTCGAGAGGGATCTAGTGACAGGACAGAGTTGAATCAGAGAGGGTCGGATATTTTTGGATGTTGAAGTGTTATGCTGTTAATTACAGACTTCACGAGACGGACGATATTTTTAGATTCTAAAAACACATTTACGATTGAGGTTTAGTAATGCATATTTAACGTATAAATACTGAAAGCATGAACATATTTTGTAATGTTGCAATTTACCAGTTGACTCGTAGGTTTTAGAAGGTAAACACATTTGAAACCACGGTTTAATAAATTTTTAAATCTGTCCTAACGAAAACACCAACTTTTAATTAATTTATACTATACTTTACATTCATGCATACAACTCACAGGTTATTATATTCCATAACAAAATTAATGATAAATGCGTTTGCTGATCACTAACAGTCTTGATTGTACCACAAAATTTAAAAATAATAGTAATCCAATACTAATCATAATTCATTACTGAAAGGTATAAAGGCCTATTCAAATAGTTTTAAAATGACTGACTAAATTATCATTTTGGACATAACAAATCGAAGAAGAAGAAAAGTCTAGGCGTAACCTAAAAATAAGACATGTATTCATAAATCTCGTTTATGATAGATCCTAATGTGAATTATTGTTTGGAGCTTTTTAAACATAGTTCATAGCCAGACAAAAATAAACAGCTGTTAAATTTATCTGTCAGCTGATCTTGTTTTCCACGTGGTTCCAGTCGAAAAGGTGGGGTAAGGTCAATAGATGGCCTACACAGTGACAGTGGTTAGAAAAGGGAAAGTGGGAGGGGTGAATCAATGACAACAAAATCAAGAAAGCACTGAAAAGACAGGAAAGAGCAAAAGTTTTTGTTGGTTTTGCTGGTGTTTCCCCTTGTTTTGAAAGTGACACTGTTAGCTTTTCTCGGACGCCTTTTGTTGCTGCTCATCTTGTGACCGGCAGATTGGAACAATAATGTCCTTAAGACATTTATTGGTGTGTTTTATAACAAAAGGGATCTTGTTTTCGTAGAACACAATAGGTATTGGTAATGACAGCTATTCAGTGATAAATAATGAGGACTTTTATTCAGCATTAAAATTAGAAATATGTGGATGTTTTTATTTGAAACTAATATTTAATTACTAACAGAAATTTTGTTTTAATTTGTGTAATTCTATTAATTATTGTTTGTACACATAAAACTAGCAAGAGATACCATGGCTCAGTGCTCAGCCATATCTCTGTATATTGAATCCATTAGGCCTAGCTACAAAACTTTAGAATAATATTATTTTTTTACATTTTCTTGCTGCGATGTTTTACAGAATTATCTTTCATAAATCATTTTAAAGAACATGAATGCAGTCATTTTATTTTGGAACCATTTTCCATAACAATGTATTTTAAACAATAAAAATACTTGGAGTAACAGTGTCAGTGAAGATTCTCGTATTTGCATATCTATCTTAAAAATTTGAGAAATATGTAATAACAGAAATACAGTACACCATAACCCAATCAATGTAGGTACTCATATTATCATGGCGAATTACAAACATTTTAAAAGATGGAATCAAAACATTGGTTTGAAATTAACTTTATTTTATCGTTAACTATTTCTCTTAGTTTAAACAATCGGACAGGTTTGCCACAAAGATCAATTCATTGTGATTATATTTATTACAAGTGAATTCAATTTTAAGTTTTACAGTTAACTGAATTCAGCCGTTTGTGGATCTACTTGAAATTTTAAAACCGTTTCTAACCTCTGTTATTTTCTCACCCAAAGCTCTACAACATACCAATACCTTTCTTTCAATTTATAAGTTTGTAGGTTTATTTTGTTTATAACTTTATTAAAACCGTAAAAGATGTCCGATTGAAATGTGACCAAAACAGAAATGTATGTTACATCGTTGTTCTTTATATTATGAACGCGTCAATTACTATATCACATTATAATTGACCGAGCGAAGCGAGGTCTCCGTTTTAGCTCGACCGTTCGGCATTTCGTCTGTATGCCTGTCTGTCTGTCTCACAATTACGGCCAAACGCCTTGACCGATTTTGATGATTTTTTGCATGAATGTTCCTTATTCCTAGGCCGAGCGATGTATATATATATATATTCGATTTTTTCCATTTTTCATTTTTAACTCCTTAAATAAAATAAAAAAGCCGCACCGTTTCTCTCAGTGTAAGCTTTTTTCCAAAGCCAGTAAGGTGGCTTAACCGTAAGTCGAATTTTAAAACTAATAACATTTTACTAGTAGCAAATTTGATTTTAAACAAAATTGTATTTTTGATTTTTTTTCCGTATCTCTAACGGTAAGCTCACAAAATGGCCGCAAACTTCAAATTTGTTAAAAATCGTCCAAGTTTTTGTATTCCATGTTTTTACACGTTTATTCTAAACCAATTCAAAAGTGTTCCATAGCTTTTTGTTGATAAAGGTTCAAAAAAATTTTATATGCCAGTAAAAAAATGATTCAAGTAAAATTAACAAAGTTATTAGCTCAAGAAACAAGCATGTTCAGTAACGAAAGGAAAAAGTTCAACTTTAGGCCTACATAAAAGTAGTAAAAATTTGTCGTAATTTTGTTCATAAATGTAAAAAAGTTTCGTAATTTAGTTCTAAATAGAACTGTATAAAAATACTTATCAATTTCAAATTTCTTATTTTGAAAACACCAGTTTTTATGTTCCTACTACAAGACTAACAAAACTAGGCCTATTTTAAATAGTAGGCCTAATTTAGGAATACTATATCCTTTGCCCCAAAATGACATATTATTATAAGAAAGTGTAGAGAATAAATCAAAGAATTGAACTGTATACTTGTAAATTATTATCCCATAAAAGTATTTGACTAAGCTTTTCTTGAATTACAAAATGAGATGAAACAAAAATAGTTTACCCTTTAGACGCAAAATTCTAAATGCTATTGTTTTTTTTTTCCAATATACAGTTTTTCACAAAAATAACTTAGCAGGCTATACGGGATCGGATTGTGTACATTAAAATAAATAAAAAATGTTCAGTAGCTTATTTTCAAATTCGGCTTAATTTAATCGCAATGCGCCATTTTGTTTTTTTACGAAAACTCGCTGTAACTTCAGAAATAGTTAAGATATTGAGTTTAAATTTGGTATATGCATTTTGTATGTTACGATTTAAAAGTGCGCTAAACACTAAAAATTTCTGACCTAAGGGACTTTAACGTATTTATCAAAACTTCAAGAATTTAAAGACATTTAGGTTTTATGCTAATTTTGGATGTTGTAGACAATTACTAAGAAATTAAATTGTCAGTTTGTGTTTCCGATAGCTCGTTTGTCGTTTGGCTTACAGAAACAACAAAATCAAATTTTGTTTGTCGTTAAAAAAATTTAATATTTTATAAATTACCTTTTTTCGATACGTCAACTAATCCTTTCGTTGATTTACAGATTACTGCAGTTTCGGGCTTCATCTTCAGATCATATAAAGTATTTGAGTTTTTATTGAAATCGTTCCATATGAAGCTTGTCAACGATTTTAATCCATATGGAACGATTTTAATAAAAACTCAAATATTTTATATGATCTGAAGATGGACTCACGAAGCCCGAAACTGCAGTAATCTGTAAATCAACGAAAGGATTAGTTGACGTACCGAAAAAGGTAATTTATTTATTTATAAATTTACTAATTTATTTATTGTTGGGTACAATATTAAATTTGAATTAAATATTTTTTCTCTCGTATATTTTGTGTAAAGTTAACAGTTTTCAATATATTCCACGTTAAAAATTTGTAACGGCCGCCATTTTGAAAATTATAGACAGAAATTATTAGTGTTTGGTACACTTGCAAATCGAAACTTAAAAAATGCTTGTACCAAATTTTAACTAAATATCTTTATGTATTTTTGTAGTTACAGTTAGTTTTTGTGAAAAACAAAATGGTGGATTGTGACTAAACTAAGCCGAATTTGAAAAAACCTTACAGAATTTTTTTTATTTATTTCAATGTATATAATCCTATCCTGTAGCTCGCTAAGGGTTTTTTGTGACTCCTTTAGAGTAATGTGTGCCAAGTTTCACGTCTCTTGTTTCATAGCAAGTGTAGAATTTGTATTTATTCTTAAGGGTAGTAATCCCATTTCACCGCTTATGCTCATGAAATCGAAATTCAAATAGCTTCTCTTTCTTGTATACCACCTAAGAATAATATGTACGAAATATCAGCTCTCTAGCTTGTAGGAATTTGGTGGAATTTATATTTATTGTATAGGTGTGTTCAACATTTTAACCTCTTAAAAAATTTCGGAGATGATTTTTACCGAAATGCGATGGGTTTATATGTAACATTTATGAAATAAATGTTCCAAATTTAAAATAATTAAGATAATGATTTTATTGGTTTAAAGGTTAGTTTCCATCCCTTAAACTCAAATAATCAAAAAGTGAGGGCCTTAGTTTACTTTCTCCCCCCCCCCCTCTCCCATACGTAGTAGTCTATATGGAGAAAGTATTTTTTTCGTAAAAATGTTCGAATTTGAATTTTTAGTGGAATTATCTGTTTTGGTGCTCCCGAACCCCAAAACATTGTTTAGTGGAATTACACACAATACACACAATAATTTTAGGTTAGGCCTAGACTGATTAACTAACATTAGGCTATATGTTTATTGAATGTATTTATAATGAATGGACATTTAAATGTGTTTACCATCTTAGCTTTGATGTTATAATTAATTCTACACCTTTTTTATAATACCATTAAACGTATGGAAACAGTAAATATTTGTAGCCTATAAGAAACAAAATAATTTTAAATTTCAATTGAAAGATTATAATTATGTGTGTATGTTGGCGTTAAGACAGGTAAAATAAATTAAAATACACACAATAATTTTAGGTTAGGCCTAGACTGATTAACTAACATTATGTGTTTATTGAATGTAATTACAATGAATGGACATTGCTTTGATGTTATAATTAATTCTGCAACTTTATTATAATATCATTAAACGTATGGAAACAGTAAATATTTGTGTAAAAAAACAAACTAATAATAAATTGCTATTGAAAGATTAAAATTATGTGTGTATGTTGCCGTTAAGGCTGGTAAAAGAATTGAAGAAAAGGCGTGATGAACTTCGTTCCTGACGGGGGTCCCACGACCTCACACATTTACTTTTTTTATGTAAAGTTGTGGATTAATTTCCTTTATTTAGGCGCAGTCGAGGCTATAAAACCCCTTCAATTGTATCCATAAACAAAATACACACACTTTACAATTTCGAAAAAAATGAATTTAAAGACACTTAAAAAGGAAAACATAAACAAATAAGAATTAGGCTATAAATAGAAGGCATAAATTATACACGAAATGATATAAAAGAATTAGACTACACAAAACTGTGAATACAATATATATGAAAGTCAATAATAAAGACAAAATAAGAATTCATCCATGGGACTGTCGACAGAAGTGAATAGGCTACTGTCATGAGTATAAATCGATGGTTATATTGGTTTAGTAGGAAATTTGTTCAACATATTTTTAGGTAAAACGTAGTCAATTTAACTTCACATAAAATACACTCAGCACTGATGTTACAATTTTACAACAATAACAATTACCTATAGTCAAGATATTCAAAAATCTTTACGTAAATACGATACTAGCTGAATACACGTGCTTCGCTACAGGGAATTTGTTTTTTGTATCACTATGTTGCACAATTGTAATATTTCTTTCATCTTTTATTTCACGAAAGTGAATTATTACATGTATTTTCAATTAGTTTGGTACTTATTGTTCATTGGCTACCCGTCAATCGTATTCGTCACGGTATGTGGGCTGAATAAATTAAATCAATTAAAAATAAAGAATTCAGAGTAAAGAGCATCTTCTTTTTCAACCGCTAAATCTACAGACTGGTCAATCACAGTCTTAGCTGCATGTTGCAGATCGCCCAGATACGCTTTTAATATGCGAATGCATAGATAGGGATGGATTTGATCAGCTTACGTATTTAAATATTTTCTTAAAATTTAAGTGTCCAATTTCAGCTCTATAGTCTCTATAGCTTTAAGGAAAGAATACCAACTAATATTTATTGTTTTTACGGTTTGTTATCACATTTTTACACCTTAGCAACATGTAACAAAAAGTAAAACTGGTTTATTTTTTATATGAATCTTGTAAGAAATAAATGTACATAATATCTGGACTCTACCATTAATGAAAGTACGCTATACAAATTCATATTTCTTGTTTTTAGGGGTTGTATCACATTTTGACCCCTTAAAAGCACGTAACAAAATGTAAAACTTGTTTATTTTTATATGTGTTTTTCAAGAAATAAATATAAAAAATTCAGCTTTCAAGCTTTAAGGAAGTATAATAAATAATAGTTATTGATTCATTCGTTGTTTCAACCCTTTAAAGGCAAAATATTTTAAAATTCCAATTCCTTCTAAGTGAGCATCTAGCGATTATGAGCAATATGTGAACCGAATTTCACGTTCCTAGGCGGTATTCAAAATTAATATTTATAGTTTTAGGGTGTTACTACACTTTCCCACCTCAGCAGAACGTGAAAAAATGTAAAACTGGTTTATTTCTTATATGTATCCTGTAAGAAATAAATATACAAAATTTCAGCTCTCTAGCTTTAAGGAAAAATAAAAATTTATATTAATTGTTTTAGGGGATGGTACTACATTTTCACCCCTTAGCAGAACGACGAAAAACCTGGTTTATGTTTTATATGTATCTTGTAAGAAATAAATATACAAAATTTCAGCTCTCTAGCTTTAAGGAAAAATAAAAATTAATATTAATTGTTTTAAGGGATGGTACTACATTTTCACCCTTTAGCAGAACGTGACGAAATGTAAACCTGGTTTTTGTTTTATATGTATCTTGTAAGAAATAAATGTACAAAATTTCACGATCCTAGGCGGTATGGTTTTTGAGATCTATAACAAACAATATTTATTGTTTTAGAGGTTGTTTCAACCCTTTAAGGCCAAATATTTTATAATCATTTTTATTACGCCTCTAAGGCCTATGAGCAAATAGGTGTACCAATTTCACGATCCTAGGCGGTATTCAATTAATATTTATAGTTTTAGGGGAATTTCGGGGATGATTTTTACCGAAATGAGATGGGATTACTTGTAAAATTTATGAAATAAATGTACCAAATTTCAAATAATTAAGATAATGATTTTATTGGTTTAAAGGTTGGTTTTCATCCCTTAAACTCAAATAATCAAAAAGCGAAGGCCTTTTTTTTTCTTTCCCCCCCCCCCCCCCTATACGTAGTATATGGAGAAAGTATTTGGAAAATGTTCGAATTTGAAATTTTAGTGGAATTATCTGTTTTGGTGCTCCCGAACCCCAAAAAATTGTTTAGTGGAATTATCTGTGTTATTATGTATTGGCCTAAACCAGAATTTTTAGAAAGATGCTGTTTTTGTATATGGTAAGGGTACATTAAGGGCTACAAATAAGCCAAATTTTATCAAAATCGTTAGGGTGTAGACCTGTTTTTGAGAAATTGGGATTTTTCTCTTTTTTTGGCCATTTTTAAAGGGGGTAAAACCCCTTAAAATCGAAAATTTGAAAAATTTAAAAAAAAACGCTTGGAGATATTCCAGTAGACCCTACTACACTACATACTAAATTTCATCAAAATCGGTCCGTTGGTATGGTCTCCAGCTCTGTACACATTCTAACAGACACACGGACAGACATCACAAAAAAAAAAACACTTTTTTGGGTTCAGGGAGCACTAAAACAAATAATTCCGCTAAATATATTTTGGGGTTCAGGGTGCTAAAAATTCTCGTTTGGGCCAATACATATAATAACTGATTTTTGGGGTTTTTTTGCCTAAAGGGTGTTGTTTTTCAAAAAAAATTTCTAAACCTTTTTTCGTGCATCCATATAGGCATAATTTACATGTTTGGTTCAAATTTGTTCGAAATCGATCTAATAGTTTTAACAATAATAATAATATTTATTAGTTACTCTCCTACTTTAATACAATTATGAATCACAGTGAATCTGTTTAATAATTTAAATATGTTTGTGAGAAAGTATGTGTCAGTTCCTGGTACTAAGAAAGAATTTTAAAATATTTTATATTTGGGAAGGTATAAAGTTTCAACTGGGAAATGTATGTGGCAGTTATCTGGTACCGTTTATTTAAAGTAAGGTATAAGAAACAATTAACGTGCAACATTTCAGCACTATATTCTTATGTGAATTTAAGGCGCATAGTTTTAGCGTAGTTACTCCATTTTAACCCCTTAAAAAAATCGAAATAATTTACGCCCTCTTCGGCTAATTAACCGCCTTAATTGGTTCCATCCGTCAAAAGGTCTTTGCGTGCTAGTGAACGCACATACAATTTGGATGATACATAGGCCTACCAACACAGACATTGTTTTGTATTCAGGGTGTCAGGGTGCCACAAAAAAACCTTAGCGGGCTATACAAGATCGGATTGTATACATTGAAATAAATTTAAAATGTTTAGTAACTTTTTCTGAATTCGGTTTAGTTTTGTCGCAATCCGACTCATTTCAACTGCAGAATTAGATAGGCCTTCAATATTTAGTTCAAATTTTGTATAAGTATTTTATATGTTACGATTTACAAACACCAAGAATTTATTTTAATAATTCTCAAAATGCTGGCTGTTACAAATGTTTAAAGTGTTTAATCTTGAAAACCGTTAAAGTAACAACAAATGCACAAGAGACAAAGTAGTTGCCCTTTTTAACGAGATACAAAATGGGGCTTTTTGTCGTTTCTGTAAGTCAAAATATAACCGCGTTATTGACAAAAAACGGAAAACATTTTCTTGGTAATTGTCAACAACATTAATTAAAATTAGCCTAAAATCAACATTTCAGCGCAATGGAATTTATCCTATTTATTAAAACTATAAGTATTTAAAATAAACGGTACCAGGAACTGGCGCATACTTTCTCACAAACATATTTAAATTATTAAACAGTTTCACTATGAATGACTTCATAAGTGTAAGAGGGGTAGGAGAGGTGATATTCAAGTAGGAGATTAACTAATAAATATTATTATTATTAGCTAGAGAGAAAACTATTCGATCGATTTCGAAAAAATTTGCACCAAACACGTCAATTAGGCCTGTATAGATGCATGAAAAAAGTTTTTAGAAAATTTTGAAAAACAACCCCCTTTATTACAAAAAAAAACCCAAAAGATAGTTATTATTATTAGCTAAACGAGAATTTTTAGAAAGATATGTTTTTTTCATATGGTAGGGTACATTAAAGGCTACAAATAAGCCAAATTTTATCAAAATAGTTAGAGCCATTTTTTATACAAAAAATAATAACTGATTTTTTGGGAGTTTTTTTTGCCAAAAAGGGGGTTGTTTTTCAAAACCATTTTTCGTGCATCTATACAGGCCTACTTGACATGTCTGGTGCAAATTTGTTTGGAATCGATCGAATAGTTTTCGCTCTAGTTTTGTATACATACAGACATACAGACAGATATTTTGTAAAAAACCACTTTTTTGGACTCAGGGGGTTCCAAAACGGATATTTCCACAAAAATCTCAACATCGATTTTTTTGCGATCACTATCCTAATTTCTTTATACTATAGGTATATAGTGAGAAAGTAAAATATTAGTTTTAAGCTAATTTTTGATGTAGACAATAATTGCCAAGAAAATATATTTTCAGTTTTTTCTTGATAACTCGGTTTTCCTTTGACCTACAGAAACCTAAAAAGAAAACATTTTGTTTGCCATTAAAAAATGAAATATTTTGTCCATTGTAGATTTTGTTTAAAGTTTGCTGTTTTCAACATAATCGAAGTAAAACATTTGTAATGGCCGCCATTTTGAAAATTTTAATCATAAATTCTTGGTGCAAAATAAATCGTAACATGCAAAATGCTCACACCAAATTTGAACACAAGGTCTTTTCTACTTCTGAAGTTACAGTGAGTATTTTTTTTTCAAACAAAATGGCGGATTTCGACTGAACTAAACCGAAAAACATTTTTCATTTATTTCCGTGTTTACAATACGATCTTGTATATCCTGCTAAATGTTTTTGTGACACCCTGTAATATACAAGGATACAAATTTAGATTAAAAAGGGATTAACCATGTCACTAAACGCAAATAGTAGCCTACTATATTTAAATGGTTTTGTAGTTTAATCTGATTGCGTTTCTTTTCAGTTGTAAGTTTTAAGGAAGAAATTTAAAGCAATTTTTATTAGATTTTATTTTATAGGCAGCTTTACTGGCTGATAGGAAGAAACCCTGAGCTGTCGGTCCATAACAAACTCCTAATAATATATAAGCAAGTGCTAAAGAATGTATGGTCCTACGGCATTCAAATTTGGGGATGCACGAAGGTGACAAATATTAATATAATACAAAGTTACAAAATAAAGTCCTCAGAGATTTAGTTCAAGATCCATGGTAATGGAAGAGTAATTTACACCGTGATCTAAACATGATCTCAGTGAAAGATGAAATATAGAAGGTGGTCTTAGGCATAATCAACGTATCCAAGTCCATGTTAATCTAGCCATGAATTCAATGACTGACATTCACGATGTTCACCGCCTCAATAGAACCATACCCAAGGATTTGGCTCGGCAAGAAAAATAACAAAACTTTATATTAAATCAAGAGCTAATGTATAAAAGTTAGGAGTTCATATGGTAAATGCTAACTCTGCAAATGTGATTTTATTAGAGAAATAAGTCTTTAGTCCATCCTAAAGGATTGGTTAATAGCCCAGTATTATAGAGGATCCAAAAAGTGGTTCAGCTTACATTAATTGCGGCAAAAGATTTTTTTCTACTTATGGTATGGTTTGGGTACGCCAAATCTAATTTTGCGACCTCGAAAGTGGGGGGGAGACAACTTTTAGGGGGAAAAAAACCTCGAAATTTTCTGACTTTTCCCAATTTTTCGCTTATAACTCGAAAACGGTGGATATTTTGTAAACATTAGTACTTTAGTAAATTAAAGAGGACACAATTTCGCGTCGATTAAAAAAACAAAGTGCAAAATTGGTCCAGTAGTTCGATTTTTATGAGGATCCAAAAACACAAAATTTACTGTGTTTTACCCATTTTCAATGTGCTGTAACTTTCCAACATCAAATTTTATCCATACCCCCTCCATAAAAATTGTAGAGCATCAATCCACGAGTTCAAAAAGCACAGATTTTTCTAAATTGTTCTAATTTTGAAATTTTGTCAACTCATAAAGTAAAATTGGGGAAAACCTTAAATTCATACTATAGGGGTTTTCGCTCTTTTTCGGTGTCTATGAGTCCTTGAGGGAATCAATTCTGACTTCATTCTGAGGCTTAGGTATGTCATGTGAATTCATCTGGAAATTGTTTTAAGGAATTTTTTGAAAATTTTAAAATCTAAATAATTATTCATGACTTTTACCTGTACTGCTGGTTTCTTGTTCCCTACTTATATTTGAATGCTTGAAGACCTTTATCTAAACGCATTAGACTATTAATTGTATTATTATACCAAAGTTATCGGGAAAGAGACTGTTAAGTAAGTACTGTACTTATAAAAATAATGTTATTGACAACTTAAAATAAAGGAAAGTTACTACTTATTTATTTATTTTTATTTCCAATGTTTCACAAAAGTTTAAAAATTACACTTATTTAAAGGAATGTTTACAATATTTTTTTTTTAAATTGATTGTTAATTTTTTCAATATAGATACATAAATAATAATTAACTAGGGGCTCTGCCCCTGGACGCTCCGCGTCCCAACCCCAGCTCGGCCTTCGGCCTCAGATGGCTGCTTCGCTTCGCTCGCAGGTGGAAAATTCGATAAAGAATCGCGTTAATCTTTTGCTCGTTTGTACATAGGTGACCGAGCATAAATTAGCTGTTTTATTTGGCAGCTGACTCAAACTCATTAAACATTATCTTCATAAGATTAACATGGGAAATTTGAAGGATTGTATACCGGGGCTCCTTCTCGGGTGAATAGCGGCTGAACGGATGATAATATATAAGACTTGACATATCTGTGAATGATTATGTTCAGTTTTTGATCCAAATTAGCTGTTTTATATATAATAGGTTTGTAACAACCAATGTTTGAATTGAATTAAAATATAGTTAGCATTTTTCGTTGATTTTTGTTTGTGTTTGTTTTTAGTTTGTCAATGTAACCTCAAAAAGGTAATACTACATTTGACACTGATTTGATCCAAATCAGTTGTTGATCAAAATCAGCTGTTTTAAGCTTTTCGTACGAACAGCTGTTTTTGTGTCCTTGATAAAATCAAAAGAAATATTTCTTCTTCTTCTTCCTTAAGATTGACCTTCCATAAGATTAACATTGAAACTTTGAGGGCCACTGGGGCGTAGCCCTAATGTCCTAGGACTTCGGTAAATGCTTGATGACATATCTACAGGTAATAAGACACATTTTAAAACAAAAATCATCAAAATCGGTCCATTAGGAGAGGCTGGGCGATTGGAAATAGGTTTTGACCAAATTGTTTTAATATATATAGATGACTAAACAGTTATACACAAAAATATTAAATGACTAAACAAGTTGTACAAAAAAAAAATACAAACTTTAACAAAATATTACAATAAGATGTAATTAGGTGTATGATGAAAAATAGAAAACTAATAACTTATAGTGTCCCTGTAAATAAAGTAAAACTTAAAATTGCTTATAACTGGAATACGACACATGAAAACACTTATACACACATAAACAAATTACAATTTATAATTTTAAAAAACATTAACCTTTGCACACAAAAACATCTACATTAATACACAAATACACGCATAACCTCAAATAAACAAAAGGCACCTCTAAGGCTACATATAAGATATGTAACGTTTATTTGATTAAACTCTGTTTATAATAATAATAAAAGTAATTTAAAAAAATTCTATTAGATGGCCTATATAGGCAAAAATAGGCGATGCAGCTAGTTTTGAATAAAGCCTCGTTTGCCGAGTTGATGCGTTTTGTTTATTGTTAAATATTTTGTGCGTGTATCTGGTAAACCATTTATTATTTGATTTCTGTGCTCTGATACTGAAGTCCGGTTGTCAAGT
>JAGFPH010000083.1:463506-510115 GCA_018207615.1 Philaenus spumarius
GTTTTTTCAACCCTTACTGCAAGAGATGGCCAAAAAGAGTCGCAGAATAAAAATTACATTACTCCCTTAATAAATACAATATCGAGCACTTTTAAAATCGTTCTAAACGTTCTAAATATTATCTAAGATTTTTATTTTGTTTGTTTTTTCAACCCTTACTGCAAGAGGTGGCCAAAATAAGGCGCAGAAAAAAAAACATTACTCCTTTAATAGATATAATATCGAACCCTTTTAAAAATGTTCTAATTATTATAATATTATCTAAGAATTTTATTTTGTTTGTTTCTTGACACGACCAACCCTTACTGCAAGGGAGGCCAAAATGAGTTCACAGGACAAAAAATACATTACTCCCTTAGTAAATACAATATCGAACACTTTTACAATCGTTATAAATGTTCTAAATATTATCTAAGAATTTTATTTTGTTTGTATTTTGACACGATCAACCATTAATGGGCTTTTTAATTTCCTCGAAATTTTAATTTTTTAAGTTGGCACACTAGCTGTACGTTAGGAATGTTTGGTAAAACTGAGGGATTTGAGAATAAAGTAAATAAATATACAAGTTATTAATTGTGCGTACTTATAGTAACGTAACCTAGTATGTAGGCAATTTTTCAAAATATTTATTTCTGAAATACCTTTAAAAGGATGTAACATAGATTCTTTACGAGAGAAGTAGTAGGGTTTCATTTGGGAATGCTCGCTATACTACCTCACGGGATGTCTGTTTCACCATGTATACAGTTATTGGACAAAACCTAATTTTGTACCCTAATAGGACGGGGAGTAAATATTTTTGTATCTATATGCCAAGACTTTCCATTCAATACAAAAAAACCTTCCAAGTGTACTTTTTTTACGATATTATCACAATATATTCTCTAACAAAATTATAAAAATACTAGAGGGCTCCACCCGCTGCTCGCTTCACTTCCCCCCCCCCCCCCCTCGGCGACTAACCGCATGCTCTCTATCTACACTTGCGGCGAAGCAATGGAAACAGATTATTGTATACACTTGGACAGAGGCACTTTAAATGGGATAGGGTAGGGATTAACGTTGACCAATACCCTGACTCATGCCAGAGTTTTTGCGTGAATGAAAGGATGTTTTAGAGATTTATAGAACATGTGCCAAATAATTTACGAAATCTTTGCAATATCTGCAAACCAAAGATATAACCGTAAAATAACGCATTTCCATATTTGTACAGAAATCGTTAAACTATTACCGCTATAAATTCAAATAATCAACCATTTTCTCCAGAAAGCCTTTAAATATCGACCACTTAATGAACGGGTTTGCCATTAAACGTTTGCTTTTCCAGGCATGGCTTTTTTCCTTTCTCCGATAACGGAACCTTCCTTGGCGTCTCCCTTCCTGTCCGCACTCCCTGTTTACTTAATTTGTTCTCATTTGTCCGACAGACCGAGTGCGACAAGATAAAAACCTTCGCAGAGGGAAGGTTGACCCTTCCTTTCTTAGTCTTGGACAGCTAATTTCTTTTAGTCTTTTCTTTAAGTTAATTAAAATAATAAATTAATTAAACTAAAGTAACGTAGAGACAAATGAAAAATAAACAAGTATATATGTTCTAATGCTAGCAAAGTGTACAAGACGAATTAAGGTCTCATCTCGAGATTGGCTGATTTTGTTTCGTAAGATAATATACAACAAAAGTTCCTTGAATATCTTTATTTAGGGTTTTTAATATCGCTTTTTAAATTACGTTGAAAATAAGCATTTTCTGTTATCGATTTTTTCAGAATTTGGTAAAAGTTTTTATCTCGGTAGCTAAACAAGATCCGAATATACATTGAACAGATTTTCATTTGGCGTGCTGAAATTCAGATAAAAATGTATAAGTTTAAACAATATTTTTAAAAAACGTATTTTTGTAAATAGGCCTACCTTTTAAATGCAACCATAGTGATACCATTTCGTATTCCTATTTGACTATGAAAACTTCAAATTGGTTGGGGATTTTTTACTAAAATATTATTCTCTTATCAAAATATTAGATATTAAGAATTAGTGATTTTTATTGGTTCTTAAATGGCATTTAATTTATAAATTCACTCTGATTACCTGTGACAGGTTTTACAGAAATGTAACATAAATCCTGGAACATTATGTTTACTTTTTAGTTGCATAATTCTTGGATTCTAAGTCACTTTGAATAATATTATATAGGATAATATATTAATAATAATATTGAATATAACCTTTTATTGGTCCGTCTTGTGAGTTTAGACTTCTTTAGACAAAAAAAAAAAAAATTCAAAAGACGGACCAACAAAAGGTAATATTTAATATTATTATTTATATATTAACCTATATAATATTATTATGTTTAGGCCTACCTCTGGACACCCGGGTGGTGGACTAAAGTGTCGAGAAATTTTGGTCCAAATATAAACGGTGTGAACAAATACAATATTAAAAATGGTTTGTTTTGAAAATATATTTTAAAATAAATGCAGTGATACCATTCTTATTCGATTTTTGAAAATTCAAATTTATGGGATAATTTTTTATAATAGTGTTACTCTTTTGCCGAGATATAATTATATATAATATATATATATATTTTTTTTTTTTGCTTGAATGAATGCATTTCCTCTATTTACCTGTAATAATGTGTTACCTAATTTTTATCTAGGAGTAGGACACACCAATCGCTGTTGGATGGATTTTGATCTGGGTTACATGGCGTACTGAAATTCAAATCCAAATATATTATGGGGTTCAAAAATCTATTTTTTTTAATTCAATCGTAGTAGTATTTGATAGTAAATTTTATTCTTATTTTTCTAATGAAGCAATTTGGGGAGAGTGGAGCTGTTTTCTGTTTTCATGGTAAACAAAAAAAATGTAATAAGATAATTTTTCCAGCAGTAGGGAACAATATTAATTATTAAAAATTAAATAATTTGATTGCCTTTTAAATAACATTGACTGTATTAATGCAATCATTTTACCTGTGATAATGTTAATAGAAGTGGGGAATAATTTTTTATCTTTAAGACCTCGAAGTAGGACGTAGCAAGCGACTTTGTTTAGATTTTGACCTGGGCTAACTTTGCGTAAGAAAATGTTTACGGTCTACAAAAAACGTAAATATTGTTTAAATGCAACCATAGTGGTATGATTTCACACTCTTATCTGACTCTTAAAAATTCAACTTAGGGGTTTAAAAAAAATGTTATCACTTGCCAAGATATTAATTATTAAAAATTAAAGAATTCGATTGCCTTTAAAATGGCATTGACTTTATTAATTTACCTGTGAGAATTTTTATAGAAACGGGAAACAATTTGGAAGATAATTTTTATTTCGGTGTTGGACTTCCGAAAAGGTTGTTTAGATGAACTGGGCTCGTGGAGTAACAAAATTTTCATGGAATACAAAAATTACCTTTTGAAGTATTGATTTTTCTTTTGAATTCTTATTTTATATATTGCTCAATGTTTCAATGCGTTGTAATTGTTTTTTTATCAAGTTAAATAAATATGTGATTGATATATATAACTCTTTAAAATTCAAATTAGAGGTTTAAAAAAATGTTATCCCTTGAAACGATATTAATTATTAGAAATTAAAGAATTTGTTTGCCTTTTAAATGACATTGACTTTATTAATTTACTTGTGAGAATTTTTATAGAAGTGGGAACAAATTTGGAAGATCATTTTTATTTCATTGTAGGACGTACTAAAAGGCGTTGCTTAGATTTTGACCTGGGCTTCTGGAGTAACACAGTTTTGATGGTGTATTAAACATAAAAAACTTACTTTTTCATGTGATGATTTTTCTTTTGAATATATTATTGCTTTTCAAGATACTTCACGTTTTTTTTTAAATATTAATGTAGTTTCGAATCTTGTGAGTGACTTAAAGCTTAGGATTCCACTCAGTGGAAAGTTTTTAACCTACTTTAAATTCATATTAAACTTTCAATGGTTATTATCCTTCAGCTACAAGGCCGCCTAAAATTGTAATTTAATTTCTATTTATGTTTCATTTTAGGTGTTTCTCTTGAAATAAAACCAAATTATTTAAACGAATCCGCCTTTAGACAAAAAACTTCCACCAATTCATACTCCCTGTGTTAGCTAACCATTTCCTCTAGAACAGGCGTGACGTTACGTTTTATGTAACGAGACTCTATACGCACAAGTAAATCTATTTCTGTCAGTATTATCAAACTCCAGTATTTACAGTAACTGAAAATAAAGACTATTGTATTAACACATTGATAAGAACAAGAAGTTGTATATTTGACGTAAATTTATTTTTACACAAAAACTTTTGAACAAAAAATTGGCTATATTTGACAAACATATTTTTAATTTACTGTTGCTCCTTGACAATTATATTGAATACCGATATCACAACTACGTAATACAAATTTAACAATAATATACAATCTTTGAATAACATATTGAAATCTATACACCCAAATATAGACCTGTGCACTTTAACATTTAAATATTCCCGGCTTGAACAGGAAGCCTTTTTTTAGTTGTTAAAATATCAACTTTTTTCACGTATCAAACAAACGAAATCACCATTATGATCACTCCTAAATATACAAAAAAAATTATTCCAAAATGTTCATTTTTGGGCGTGTTACAATTTTAAAATCTACAAAAGTATTCTTGCTAAATTACCCTATTTGCTTAAACTATTAAATTACTCTTACTGCATTTTATCCAAGGCAAGTATTGATATTTATAATAATTGCTCTATAAAATAATCCCATAATGTGTATGGAGATATTTGACCGTAAAATGTAAATTTGAACACAGGTAGGAGTAAAAACGACCCTGAAGTTTTTGACACTTTTTATATATGCGATCTGTCCAATACAATTAGATGCTAAAAACTTGCCAATATAACCTCTTCCAGCAAAAGTGATGAATTTGTGAATTAAGATTCTTCTTAAAAAACATGTTGTTACTGGAATTTTTTTCATTAATTTTGTCGAAATTGATATGTGCATTCACCCGTGCCTGCTAAATTGTATAAGGTGTTGCCACAAAAAGTAAGTTTCTGTCAATTGCAAACTGAATTTGCCATTAATATTGTTAGAAGACGAAATGTCATGTATTTATAGTAAAAATAATATAGGACCAAGAACAGATCCCTGGGGAATTCCAAATTTTGATCCATAACATTTGACAAAACTTCAACCTCTTGCAATGTTATTGCGTTGTAATTTTTCATTTATCAAATTATATATATGATATTAATCAAATCTAAAAATTTACATTTATTAAGAATTTGAAAATCAACACAATCGAAAGCTGTACTTACATAAAAAAAGACACTAAGGTTTTGCTATTGTCCACTCTTTATTAATCTATTATCCCTCACTATAGCATGTGTTGTTATTTTATTTTCATCACTTCGCTTACATTCAGAAATTAATTGCAACATTTAGTGAATATAAATTATTAAATGCATTTTTATATAATTTGTCCCGTATATTTTTAAAAGCGATAATAGCCAAAGCTTTTAAAGTTTATTATTTATTTTTTAGAGTTAGGTTTAAAGAAAGGTTTTCATTTTTTAATAACAAAAAATCTCTTCGGCTAGAAAATAATAAAATTTTAGTTTTAAATGTTGACTCATTTGTAAGGAGTAAACAAAATAATGAGCGTATCCACATAACTTAAATCTTTTTAAAACTTTGTTGAATTATCAGCTGATAAAAAATCTTACGTTTGTACTATTATGAAATTATAACTACAATTAAATAAAAGCCTAACCAGACATTGTCTTTAAGACAAAGTTTGCCTTTTGTAATTTCATCTGGACAAAAAGAAATGAAAAACCGAGAGCTTAAGTAAAGTGAAGGTGTGTGTGGGGGGGGGGGAGTTTAATTACTGTCTCCGCCTAGTTTAATGAAACTTGCTGTGCTCTTGTCCTCTATTTTCTTATATTATCTTTCCGTCCTTCACCGCTGGCCACTGTCAATTATGCTTTCACTGTTTTAGAAGTGGATGAACAAAATGCAGAAATTAAATACTGTCCCGAGAGGTTCGTCCAATCAACAGCTGTTCTGTATTCTTTCCTGGACTCCCGGTCACGCCTTTAGATGTGTATTCAGCTAACACTTGATTTTAAAATGAAATTTAAATCTATTTTTTATTGAATTGAAAAGATGTTTGTAATTCTGAAACTAACTAACCGATTTTTATGAAATATTCACCGCGTGTTAAGCTTTGTCTTACGGGTAACATGGGAAGAGGTTCAGTTTTTTTTTTACAATATATGCTGCTGAACAGTGATTGAAAAAATGAAACTGTTTGCCAAAAAGCTGTTTGAATACATTTATAGCGTACACTGACGTAATCGTTAAAGATGTCCAAATTACTTTTTAAAATTCTTATCGCGGGAGCATTAGTACAGTAGGCTAAAGGGTGGATTACCATGTGCAAACTATGCTAAGCGCTATTCATTATTGTATTTAAGTCAGTAAAACAGCTCTTGTCAGTTAAGAAGTTGATTTCTGTTTCTTTAGGTGTTTGTTGTATTTTGAAAATTTAGTTATTCGTAACGTTTTAACTCAAAAACATTACATCGGCCAAATGAATTTATGAATGAAAAATATCTGTATGTTACTAAAACCTACATATTGATATTAAAGGTATGATATTTAACCTTTAAATAAAATGTATTGTCGTAATGCTAAAAGTGTAATCATTATAGAGGTTTATAGAGATTGTGTTTCTCATCACTCAATATTAGAGAGATAATTAATTTAAAAAATTGTAATAATATGAATATAAAATTGTGTTCTTCTCTTAATAATAATATATTTTATAACGTTTGAAATTCTTAGCAATACAATAACCACCCCCTCCTGTTGTATGGTTAGTTTAAACAGAAAAACATGCCTCGGGAATCCCTCACACCAGGAAAGGTGTCTCCTGATGGTGCCTAAAGGCCTTTTTACACCGCGGTCACACTATGTCATGTGACAGATTTTTCAAAAGATCTGTTTCCATAGTTTTAAATTGTGCAATTCACACCGACCTCGCAGAGCACCACAGACGCTACAGACGTCGACAAACTAATCTGCGGGATCGCTCCGGGAACGATATTTTCATACATCTATCGACGTCTGTGGGCTCGTGCATGCCCACTGACCCGTTACCCCAACACGCACTTGACCACACTATGTCGCTTAGTTTCGTTAACTCGTTACAAGTTGCCGTATTGTTAGTTTTTTCGTTATTTGTTATGGATCACTTAATCGAAGTTGTCAGAACCCGTCCAGTGCTGTGGAATGTAGATTTGGAAGAATACAGAGACAGCTATTTAAAGGAATAGCATGGGGCGAAATAGCAGAGGAACTGCGACAAAAAATAAGGATAAAAGATATTTTATTCAAACGACATGGTTTAGGGCAGTTGATTTTAACGGGGTTGCATTATCCAAAGAGTGAGTAGCAGTTCTTTTTTGTACTGGCTTAAGCTAAACAAAACTTTTGAATAGGCAGCAATGTAATATTCATTTGATTTCATCATGCTATTTTATAAACATGTATTTTCATAATAACCCTCCATTATAGTCAATAGTGTGTAGTTTAATAATATTATTAACACCATGTATGGTGTTAACATTTATTACGCTTACATCAATAATTGTTTTAATTACATATATGAATTCTTTGAACTTTTCCCTGCAAAAAAGGTAGCCTACAGAACACTTTTGAATTGGTATATAATTACTATATTTAGCGAATTTTTGAAAGTATGGTTGCAAACGCCGAGAAACCATTTTTGTTAACATTGCCGGTTCTAGGGTTAAAACGTCGTCAACAAATCATTACGTTTATGCATGTATTATCTTAATCATGTAGTGTTTGGTGTCATTTTCTTTTACATTTAACGAAGATTTCAATTACGAAATTTAAATTTGTCAAAATGAGTAATTTATCAAATCAGCAATTGCTTACTGCCCTCTGCCTGGTCGGGCTGATCACAACCAGGCGCTTGTGAGTGCGCGTGTGAGAGTAAAGGGTCTCCTAATCCATCAGGTGCTACGGCTGGTGGAATAGAGTGTAAATGGTGAAATACTTTTTTATATAAATATTGTATGCAAGTAGGTAAAAATATAAGAAAGTGAGACGCAGTCCGCTACGGAATTGTAACTTAACGCAATTCGTGAACCTAGTTTTCGTGGAATTGGTCATATCGCCAAGGCAGGTTCGAGGAGAAAATAGAAGAGATGACACGTCCATTAGGCCAGAAACATTCCTAGTCTGAGAACTGAGAATCATCTGTCCACCTTACATATGCATTATTCACAAATTTTCATTCATATTGAAAAAAGTACAATTTTAAGTTGAAACACTACGTTTTGTATATTTTCACCGAGTGTTTTGTTATTGCTCCCCACTAAAATGTAAAATAGGTCGAAATAATCGCATAAAGACGTTCATAAGATATTTCAGAAGCTATTGCTTTTTGGATGGAAAGGGGCTAAAAAGTTTTATAACATAGAAAGTATTGCAACAAAACTACAAAAAATATAGTTCATCATACATTCTGAAATGTTAGACGTCTTTGTCTAATATCAGTTAAACACTGAGGTTAAGAAATATGAAAGTGTAAGAGAGAAGGAAGAGGTAAGGTTTAATTACTTCAACTTTATTCTAATTATGAGTAGGCCTACATCCTTCTCTTTAATAACCACCCACCACTAATATACTTATACACATATTGGGAGTGTAAAACCACGTGTGTGAATCATCCCTGTCCCAAGAGACTGTGCGAATCAACGGCTATTCTTGTATTTCTCTTAAATAGTCCTTTAAGGCAAACACTGTAGAAATCTCAGAACTTGTTAAATCTCAGAAGCTAAATTTGTGATGCTCCGGTAAGAGTAAACAACATGTATACTATACTAGCTGGCCCAATCCGGCTTTGCACGGTTAGACAAATATATATCAATACATATATTACACTATGCATTCTTATGGGAATTTTTAGTAACTTTGACCCAACAAACCCCAACCCCCTAAAATTTCGAATTTTTTAAAATATCTTTCTTATCGAGCTCCTAGGGCCCTAGAGGAAGCTACATACCAAATTTCATTCCAATCCGTTCGGTGGTTTTTGAGATTTCGTGTTCAGTCAGTGAGTGGTATTTGGCTTTTATATATATCTATATCTTAAGTAATAAAAGCACTATTGTCATAATAATAAAAGATCTGAAATTATGATTTTAGTAACTTTGATCCCCCCAAACCCCTCCTAAAATTTCGAAATTTTTCATACCCTTTCTTAGTGAGCACCTAGGGCCCTAGAGGAATCTACATACCAAATTTCATTCCAATCCGTTCGTTGGTTTTTGAGATTTCGTGATGAGTCGGTGAGTGGTATTTGGATTTTTTATATAGACTAGCTGACCCGTACGGCGTTGCCCGTGGTATTTTCAGTCTTTTTAACGTAATTGTATTCTTTTTAAGTGTTCAGCCAGTGAGTGGTATTTGGCTTTTATTATATATATATATAGATCTTAAATAATAAAAGCACTATTGTCATAATAATAAAAGATCTGAAATTATGATTTTAGTAACTTTGATCCCCCCAAACCCCTCTTAAAATTTCGAAATTTTTCATACCCTTTCTTAGTGAGCACCTATGGCCCTAGAGGAAGCTATATACCAAATTTAATTCCAATCCGTTCGGTAGTTTTGAAGAAATCGTGATTTAATTACTTTGATCCCCCCCCCCAAACCCCCCTAAAATTTCGAATTTTTTAAAACCATTTCTTAGCAAGCGCCTATGGCCCTAGAGGAAGCTACATAACAAATTTCATTCCAATCTGTTCGGTAATTTTGGAGAAATCGTGATTTAGTAATTTTTACACCCCAAACCCCCCTAAAATTTCGAACTTTTTCAAACCCTTTCTTAGTAAGCACCTATGGCCCTAGACGAAGCTACATACCAAATTTCATTCCAATCCGTTCGGTAATTTTGAAGAAATCGTTTTTTAATAACTTTGATCCCCCCAAACCCCCCTAAAATTTCGAATTTTTTGAAACGCTTTCTTAGTGAGCACCTATGGCCCTAGAGGAAGCTACATACCAAATTTCATTTCAATCCGTTCGGTAGTTTTTAAAAATCGTGAGTGAGTTAGTGGTATTTCGCTTATATATATATATATACAGATAATTATAGATTACAAGGAGGAAATGTGTGTGTTCATCAAGTTTTATCTCAAACACTTCTTTTATAGTCCAGTCAACGAAAAGGTTGTAGAGGGAAATGAAAAAATGTACTTTTTGACTTTAGAACATTGTTTGTACTAGTTAGGAGGTAAACATACTAAAAGTCGCCGCTCCTAGGAGATGATCGTGGTACGGGGGAGCACGTAGAATGCCCCTGTTTCGGTATTTCGTTTCTATCTCCAAAACTATGCGTCCTAGCGATAAGGTCATTCTATTCAAAATTAAAACTGACAAAAAGTGTCACAAGATTTATTCTATTAATATTTTCAACGAGTACATTCAGTCGTGTAGCGTCCGTTGGCCAACGATGTATTAGCCTATATTTATTGTCCCATGTTTAAGTGAGTGTTTTGTGTCGTGAAGCAAGTGCTGGGTTAAGTGTAATTATGGCAGTTTCTGTTTAAGTGTTTTTATATTTGACTTGATAATGGAGACGTTAGCTCCGAAATCGATTGTCCCATCGCATAAGGGCTAAATCAGGACAGTAGACGGACATAATGAGGTACCTATGTAACCAAGTTTTATTACTTCATGTTTAACCCAATTAAAGCAAAAGGACAAACTTGTAAAATTTTGTGAACTAATTTCTTTTCTTTTCTTTTCTGCATTTACATTTATTAATGCCTTACTATGAATTGTCGTATTAAAGGCTAAAAAGCAAAACAAAAAAATTATTATTTCTAAAAAAGGTAGAACTCTTAAGTTAAGAGATAATTACATCATACCTAACACAATTACAGTTGGGACAGTAACATAATTTTTTAAAGAAATTTCTCCAAAACATTATACAACCGTGAAGAGGATATTGGCAAATATTTAAAAAAAACTACTTTTTGTCGTAGGTGCTAACATTTAATCGAAAAAATAACTATTAAAACTAATGTAGTCATAATTTCAATATCTGTAAATTAATTATTAAAGTTCATATTTAAGCTAATCTCATAGGAACTTAATCCTATACCGATGCTTAATCGACGCCTCAATAAAAATTATTAAAATAAATTTAATCAAAATGCCACGAAGTAAAAATTAATATTTCTCTGTCGGTACTTTTAGAGTAGTGAAATATGAATTCGAAAAATGGGGATTCGAACTTTGCGTGTAAATTCAAAAGTATGCGTTGTAGTGTACCAATTAGTGAAGTTAGTCACAAATTATACAACTTTTCGAGACCACTGCGTGCTCCGCACGCCAAACCGCATTTCTTCCTCCACACACATAATTATTAAAGGTATAAATTGAGCTATCAAGTTAATGCTATAACTACTCTAGTTAACAATACAAGTTAAGAAGCAGTACGAGTTGTGACTACTTCTAAACAAAATCATAACCTAAAAATTAGAGAATACATTGATTTACAGTAATAGGTTAATGGAAATGCTACTGAGAAATAGCTTTCGTGTTTGATTAAAGCTGTTAGAGAGTATCAGTTGATTATTGTAACAACGCTGGAAATTCTCAATCAGATGAGCTATTTATTTTAATTGGCCTAATAGCACATTTTATTTTTTTTAAATGTAAATATTTTTTCCAAACTTTCAGGAAGTTATATTGGGCAAATTCTGCACCATTTAGGGGTATGAATGTATTTGACCACTATTCGATTAAGGGGGGGGGGGGGGGGTTACAAGTCAAAAGTTGTAAATAGTAACCCTTATTATGTGATACCTCATTTTAAAGCCCTTATTCTTGGCTCCGTCATTTTGGATTGGGGTAGAGGTTTACTGTGCACCAATTTTTTTCGTCTGAACTAGGGCTTTAAAATGAGGTATCACACAATAAGGGTTACCATTTAAAATTTTTGACTTGTAACCCCACCTAACCGAATAAGAATATGACAAAAAATTCTTGGGAATTTAAAAAAAATCATAATTAATGTAGATTAAACAAATTTTGCAATGTTTCTGTATCTTAAAATGAATACACATCTAATTAATTGTATGAAACTTACAACACGTAAAATAAACGGTACCAGATAACTGCCACATACTTTCTCCCAGTTGAAACTTTATACCTTCCCAAGAGTAGCAAAGGAGGTGGTTATTTAGAATTGCAAAAGTAGGAAAATGTTACCATGAAAAATATTAGATGCATGTAACACACATCCATACTATATTATTATACTAGCTAACCAGATACGGCTTTGTACGGATAGACAAATCAAAGTTAAATGTATATTAACGAAAAATATATTATATCAATGAATATAAATTACACTATATATTTATTATGGGGAGTTTTAGTAACTTTCACTCCCCCCCCCCCCAAACCTCCCCTAAAATTTAGATTTTTTTTAATACTCTTTCTTAGCTAGCACCTAAGGCCCTAGAGGATACCAAATTTAATTCCAATCCGTTCAGTGGTTTTGGAGAAATCGTGATTTAGTAACTTTGACCACCAAACCCCCCTAAAATTTCGAATTTTTAGAAAATCTTTCTTAGTGAGCCGCCCCTATGTCCCTAGATGAAGCTACATACCAAATTTTATTCCAATCCGTTCAGTAGTTTTAGAGAAATCGTGATTTAGTAACTTTGACCCCCCAAACCCCCTAAAATTTCGATTGTTTTTTTAAACCCTTTCCTACAGCACCTACGGTTCTAGAGGAAGCTACACACCAAATTTCATTCCAACCCGTTCAGTAGTTCATTTAGAGAAATCGTGATTTAGTAACTTTAAACAACCCCAAACCCCCTAAAATTTCGAATTTTTTGTAAACCTTTCTTAGTGAGCCCCTACGGCCCTAGAGGAAGCTACATACCAAATTTTATTCCAATGCGTTCAGTAGTTTTAGAGAAATCGTGATTTAGTAATTTTGAGCCTCCAAACCCCCTAAAATATAACATTTTTTAAAAAAATTTCTTAGTGAGCACCTATGGCCTTAGAGGAAGCTACATACCAAATTTAGTTCCAATCCGTTCAGTAGTTTTTGAGAATTTTGCAAAACAACCCCCTTTTTGGCAAAAAATCCCCAAAATCAGTTATTATTATTATTACCTAAACGAGAATTTTTAGAAAAATGCGGTATTTTGCATATGGTAGGGTACATTAAGGGCTACAAATAAGCCAAATTTTATCAAAATCGTTAGAGCCGTTTTTTTAAAAATTTAGATTTTTCTCGTTTTTTGGCAATTTTTGGGGGGTAAAACCCCTTAAAAATCAAAAATTTGAAAAAATTAAGAAAAAAACGCCTGGAGATATTCCAGAACTACACCTACATACCAAATTTCTTCAAAATCGGACCGTTGATATGGTCTCCAGCTCTGTACACACCCTTACAGACGCACAGACACACGGACAGACATCACAAATAAAAACACTTTTTTTGGGTTCAGGGAGCACCAAAACAAAAATTACACTAAAAATATTTTTGGGTTCAGGTAGCACTAACACAGATAATTCCACTAAACAATTTTTTGGGGTTCAAAGAGCACCAAAACAGATAATTTCAATAAAAATACAAATTCGAAAATTTGGACGAAAACAATATTTTTCCATGTACTAAGTATAGGGTGGAGAATGTAAAATGGAAAAGTCTGAACTTTTTGGGTCCGCCATTTTGGATTGGGGTGCCAGAGAGCGGTTTACTTTTCACCAATTTTCTTGTTTCAACGAGGGCTTTAAAATGAGCTATCACACAATAAGGGTTACTATTCAAAATTGTTGAATTCCACCCCCCCTCCCTTAACCGAATAAGGGTAAAATTAATTCATACCCGTAAAAGGTGCAGAATTTTCCCAATATAACTTCCTGAAAGTTTGGAGTTAATATGTGTAACAGGTTTAAAATTACGAAGGAGTTGTGGAACTTTTGCAACGCCCTGTAGGCCAACATGTGGATGTACTATTTTTGTAATTTTAAACAAAAGACTTCAACGGTTTTAACCGCCAGTAGTTTGCTACAAACAAATTTTTAATTTCAAAAATATTTTGTATACTGGCAGTTGGTCCCTGTAGACTTCGTGAGAAACGGAACTTTTGCAACGCCCTGTAGGCCTACACGTGGATGTACTATTTTTGTAATTTTAAACAAAAGACTTCAACGGTTTCAACCGCCAGTAGTTTTCTACAAACAAATTTTTAATTTCACCAACATTTCGTACACAGACAGTTGGACCCTGTAGACTTCGTGAGAAACGTCGTAATTACCAACGATAATTGAAGACCGTTAGTTAACAAAACTACATTTTAATGACGAAACTGAAACTGCATTGTACCAGCATAGGGTCAAACTGGTCTGTCCAGTATAAATTAAAAATATTAAAAATCACAAACAAAGTAAAAGTTACCCCATCGACAAGTGTAAAACAGGTTCTGTCCAGGGGTGTCGCAAGTGTAGAGGGTCGCTCGGTTGGGTTAGGGCGCTATGACCGGTCCACGTTCCCATGGTGTTTTGTTTTAAGACGCGGCAAAACTAGTTTGGACAGTGGAAATGACCATTCCCAGGCCTAACATTGGGGACATGCCAAATGGACAATTAAACGAAGGGTTAGAAACAATACTACCCCCTTCCTACCCTTAATGCTGTACGTCTTAGTGGTTTATATGCTTCGAGAACTGCTGTAGGATTAGATTACACTACTTCAAATATTGTTGCTATAAAAAACAGATTTTAGCACTTTATTTTGATTAATATGTTTACAAGTTCGTTTAATTATATTAAAACACCAACGTCTGTATTCGCTTCGCTCGCAGAATTTTAGGTGAAATAATTTAATCAAACATATATTTTAGGAAGAACCTTTTACTTACTTATAATGTGTACAGAAATAGCGTACTATTACTCACACAATGCACATTTAAACTTAATTTATTTAGTTAACTAGTGAATCTTCTTGGATAACAGATCAGAAATAAATCATTTATACAAAATACAACACAATTAATTTAGGCCTACCTAACTATGCAGACTGGGATTTTTAACTCGGTAAATGTGTACAGTTATAAATACTATAAAACTGTAGGAATATTTGTTAAGATCTTGTGTTTATGTGTATTATTTAAAGAAAGATAAAAATACGATCTTTTAATTGCCTTTTATTTCACATTCATATGTCAAATAATGATTTAAAAGTTATTAATATTATATTCCCTTGGCTATATTATTGATTGAAATTGTAAACATAACCCAAAAGTATAATCTACGCTAGGTTTTCCTTGCGTATTACAGATGATGGGTGAAATCAGCTGTTAAATTATTAAGTTAAACTAATATTTATTTCTTCTTTAAATATTACTCCACGTACGCTCGTACGTACACTCGCTTTTATAGGAGTTGATTAAAAAATAAACAGTACCAGCAACTGGCCGTTTACAAACATATTTAAATTATTAAACAGATTCACTGTGACTTCATAATTGTAGGTGGGGTATAAGAGGTGATTTATTAAAGTAGAAGATTAACTAATAAATATTATTATCTAGAGGGAAAACTATTCGATCGATTTCAAACAAATTTGCACCAAACACGTCAATTAGGCCTGTATAGATGCACGAAAATTGGTTTTGAAACATTTTGAAAAACAACCCCCTTTATGGCCAAAAAACCCCCAAAAATCAGTTATTATAATTAGCTGAACGAGAATTTTTAGAAAGATGCGGTTTTTTTGCATATATAGTATAGGGTACATTAAAGGCTACACATAAGCAAAATTTTATCAAAATCGTTATAGCCGTTTTTTATACAAAAAATAATAACTGATTTTTTTTAGGGTTTTTTGCCAAAAATGGGGTTGTTTTCCAAAACCGTTTTTCGTGCATCTATTAAAGCCTACTTGACATGTCTGGTGCAAATTTGTTTGAAATCGATCGAATAGTTTTCGCTCTAGCTTTGTATACATTCAGACATACATACCGACATACAGAGAGACATTTTGTAAAAACACTTTTTTGGCCTCAGGGGGTCCCAAAACGGATATTTCAACAAAAATCTCAACATCGATTTTTTTGCGATCACTATACTTTCTCTATAGCCTACTTTAGTATAGTGAGAAAGTAAAACAGTAATTTTGGCACTGTATATTTGAAAAATATGCCTACCTAAAATGTGAATGTACGATTAGGTATTATAGACCCAGATAGGTTATCTATTCTAGGGCTAGGGATTGTAAAAATAAATTTTATTATTTTAAATCAAGCCTAATTTCTAAAATGTTCTGCTTTGAATGACGTTGTCTATACTTATAAATACGATTGAAGTGTCTGTCTGTGATTTCGAAATAAACAATATTTCTAAGCTCATATGGTCATTTACAGTTTATCAAAACCTAAACATGTATTTTTGAAACTTCTATATAGGCGCACCTCGGGGCTACGTTTGCTGGCGGGTGAATGGTATTTTACCGTCACCCATTTTCTGAAACGTTCTATTGTGAAACGCTCTATTCCGTCAAGCATTTTCTGAAACGCTCTCCGTCAGTTTGAAAAAGTTTCGGTCTTGCCGAGATTCGAGCTAGCAGAGTCCATCACCATAGACTAGCGCCTTAGCCGGTTAGGCCGCGAACGCATTGCTAGTTTAGTATGATTGAGTTGGGTATATAAGTGCAACAGATTGTCCTACGTCATAGGCTTAACCCGTAAATGTTAACACAATGTTTAGTTTAATTGGTAATACCTCTGAAATGGGCATTGTGCTTCTTCATTTCGTAAGTTGTGTTAAACATTTTACACTTCTCCCGTGTGGTCTTAAGCACACAACTTTTTTATTTTTTATCTGTCTGTCTGTTTGTCCGGGCTAATTTCCCGGAAGGGTCGAACCAATTTACAGTTATTAGCTCAAGAAACAAGCATGTTTAATAACGAAAGGAAAAAGTTAAACTTTAGGCCAACATAAAAAGTAGTAAACACCAGTTTTTATGTTCCTACTACAAGACTGCTAACAAAACTAGGTCTATTTTGAATAAAAATTTAGGAATACTATATCATGTGCCCAAAAATGACAAATTATTATAAGAAAGTGTAGAGAATAAATCAAATGAATTGAACTGTATACTTGTAAATTATTTATTTCATAAAAGTATTTGAGTTAGCTTTACTTGAATTACAAAATGACACGAAACAAATGAAACCTCGCGGCGATAAAGGGCATACAAAAAATGACCGTTGGGCAGCGTGGGAAGTGTTGGTACATGGGTTGAGATCACTATTACGATGATTTAACACCGTTTGTTTTCATTATTTATAATATTGGAATATGATATGGAACTGTAAATACATTGTTAAGTTTTACTTATTTAAGTATGTAAATATTTAATTCTATGTTTTCCCTCAATAACGCGATATTTGTAGCTACCTTACGCATTATTAACCTACATGAAACACAATGCCCCACAAAAGAAATTCTTTAGCAGTTAAAGCTCAAGAGAAAAAAAACGAGAACTAGAAACCCCGGAATCGCGGGAATTGCAAAATAATGTTTCACTGGTTAAACCTTCTGCTTATTTCCTTACTGGCACACTATTTTTAACCTAAGCTCAAAACCACATTTGTTATTTAAACAAGCGAGTTCTACTGTTCACAGAACTACGAGTAAATATCTTGTGTTTTACTTTTAAAATATCCAACGTGACACGCACCTTCTGCGAACGTACAAATGAGTATCGGATTTAATTTAAGAAAACATTTTGTTCAGTAAAAAAAGATACATCAACATTGTGTATCTTACCGGTTTGATTAAATTTCATCTTCTTCTTAATACTATGATCACGATTTAGTTCTGATTTTGTTTTCGTGTCAAACATTTCTATATTTTCATCATTAGCAGCTCAAAAGATCAAAATCAACTACGACGTAGAAAACACATTTTCGAAAGCAATGTCGTTCAGAAGTGTGTAAAATCCCATTCAATTTTCATAATAATTCGTAACATTCTTCTGAGTAATAAAGTTCTAACAAAACAAATAGCGCGTTTTGAACTAACAGATGTAATACTATTCAAAACTGGTTCTGCAAATATATTATCTAGTAAACAAACAAAATGGTGGATGTCTTCTATAAAATAAGAGTTTCGGAGGAGTCTGTAGGAACTTTTTCTTTATTTTGACTTAGGTAATCACCCCTTGAATACCTTCTACTGAAACACGATGTAGCGTATACATGACCTATAGTTTCTGCACTATTTAAAGCATTTTTGGTTTGAGAAGAGTACTAACAAATTGAATATGTCAAGTAAGAAGTGCCTATGTAACATCCCGGTAGTTTTCGGAAAAACATAAAAAAACTTGTCAGTTTTGTTTAAAAAAATTCAAATTGTTTGTCCTTTCACTAAATCTTGCCACAAACATACTTATATACTCGTTTTGCCCATTACGTACTCATTTAAGCAAAGAAAAATAGTAATAAGTTTTGTACATAGTCAGTTCTTGACTTGAACACGTGACTTGGGTACTTCTTGCCATAAGGAAGTGTACAACTTCATCGTAAATATGTTTTGGTGTGGTTAATAACAGTAAAAGTGATATATTTAATAAAATTGTTACGGTAAGCTACATTTTTACCAACCTCACGGGAAGAAACGCACGTTGAACTTGGGCAGTTCTTGTCTTGGGGTTGATTTCATTTTCATTTAAAACCTGTCGAACACTTGTTATTTGGGCTGGTTTAGCCTTCAGGGCATCGGGCGTTGTGTGTAGAATAAAATTACGGTTTTAACTCAATTTCGAAAAAAATTTCACTTGGGCAGTTATTGACCCGTTCAATTATAGATCTTGCTTGGTAGAAAGTCAAAAGTGGGCCTGATCGTTGCTGATGTTGCGTCTTTATATCATATAACTGATTTGAAATTGTAAAAGTGTTGCAGCCCCTTCCAGTGGGTTGTAGGTACTCCAAATTTTTGATTTTTTAAAAACATTTCAGTGCAGAAAATAGTGTCTAGTGTTTTTGTATTGGCTTTGGGAATCCAACATTCATTTATTTATATATGATCGGTCGGTATTTCAAACAAGAATAATAATATTCCAACGAAGTAGTCGTTTTTTTACTTTTGACAAGAATTGCCTTTCAATGTACTTTTTACGTTCTCACTATACTAGTATAGAGAAAGCATAGTGATCGCAAAAAAAATCGATGTTGAGATTTTTGTGGAAATATCCGTTTTGGGACCCCCGAGACCAAAAAAGTGGTTTTTACAAAATGTCTGTCTGTCTGGTTTATACAAAGCTAGAGAGAAAACTATTCGATCGATTTCAACCAAATTAGCACCAGACATGTCAAGTAGGCCTGTATAGATGCACGAAAAAGGGGTTTGAAAAACAACCAGATTTGGCAAAAAAAAACCCCAAAAACCAGTTATTATATTTTTATAAAAAAACGGCTCAAACGATTTTGATAAAATTTGGCTTATTTGTGGCCTTTAATCTGCCCTACCATATGCAAAAAACAGCATCTTTCTAAAAATTCTCGTTTAGCTAATAATAATAATAATAATAATAACTGATTTTGGGGTTTTTTTGCCATAAAGGGGGTGGTTTTTCAAAATTTTTCAAAACGTTTTTACGTGCATCTATAAAGACCTAATTGACGTGTTTTGTTGCAAATTTGTTCGAAATCGATCGAATATTTTTCTCCCTAGATAATAACAATAGTATTTATTAGTTAATCTCCAACCTTAATAAAAAATCACCTCTCCTACCCCACCCCACCTACAATTATGAAGTCACAGTGAATCTGTTTAATAATTTAAATATATATGTGAGAAAGTATGTGCCAGTTCCTGGTACCGTTTATTAAATTCATTACTCAGCAAAAGCACTGAAAAATATTTTTGCAGATCTTTTACTGTAGGAAACATTCCATAGAGATTTAAACTTAACTGTAGATTATCCTGTTTCAATTTGTACTCTCAAAATTGTTATTCAACGCAATAGCTACTTCGCTATATTCAATTGCTATTTTGAACTTACGCAATAAGTCGACGTTTTTAAATTCGAACAAAAGACTTCAGCCTTACTTTGATTTACACACCCCAAAGTCTATAGATCTTCGATAGCGTGGAGATACTGCCTACTTGAACCGATTTGCCTTCATTGTTTCAATCTATCTGATCACATGGAACATGCATTCTTTCTTTCAATCCCGCTGCTTATCATATTGATTCCTTTGAGCCAGGTACCATGAGGATCCCTCCCACCCGGGTAAACTTTTCATTTGGTTTTATCGTGCTCTGTCCGAACTCAATTCGGATTCGCGTGCTACCTATCTGGTGAGTTCATTACCAGACAATAGATGGATTGTAAGTTACGATCTATGGACTGTGTTGCGAGTGTTCTGCCCTGTTGAGGGGTTTTAATGGTTTATTTTCTGTTTTCGGTATTGTTGGGGGTAGCGCGTGATTGAGATAAACGGGATGTCAAAATAAATCCTTTAACGTTTCGTTAATGAAAACTCTTAACTCTTCTAGATTGTGAGCTGTTAAAAATAGTATCTGTTTGTTTCTAAATATTATAAGGAGGGAGGGGGGGGGGGTGAATAAATATTTCAAAGTGTTCAAAACTTATCGTGAGCTGTATCAAATTAAAAGCCTTAAAGTAACGATTTAAAAAATAGGGTCTCCTAAATAATTTTGCCACACATATTTTAAATAAATCTGAAACTAATAATAATTGATAATGTGCAGGCAAATACGTTCTAATGATAGCCTAGGTGGTGAACATTCTTTTTGATCGAAGTTGCAAACAAATCCTTACAGTATAATCTAGGCTAGGGTTTATGTCGAATTGTTGAAGCTAAACACAAAACCAAACTTAGAATAAAGTGGTCTATATATTAATTTTGTTAGGTATGTAGACAATTTATGTTCGGTTAAGAGATTGATTTTGAGCAGGCGTCAGCTTTTGTATACCGTGACGTCACAGGTGTTAGTAGACGTCACAGAAGAGTTATAACAACAATGAAAGACATGTTATAACTTTTGCAGTTTTGCATAGTTAAAACTGAATTTCAAAATGTTTAATTCATTAACTGCTCTCTTTTCTATAAAAATCTGTAATATCATTTAATAATTAATTGTAATGTGAAATAATTATTTTTATAATTACTTGTACCAACATGTAGTTTCATGTTTTGAAAACATTTATTGTTATTTCAGCAAAACCCATATAAGTTTAAGGAATAATTAGCACAATGATAACTTTCTTAAGACTTTTTTATAAGTAGGCTTTTTGAAAATGATTTTGTTCTATTTAGAACTTAATTTTAAGTATCCACAGTTTAGAGGTAGCGAAAGTAACATTGTTCAAACCAATGCTGCATCATTTTTATAAACATATCAGTGTGATAAAACACCAAACACAATAAACTAAAATAACTTAAGGTATGAGAAATTAGGTGACATACATTGAAATCGCACTTTAAATTAATACGCAAACTACAATCTTAACAAATTTCTATTGTATACGTAAAGGAAACGCACGCCTGTGACGTCACCGTTCGTCCCTAACTCGCCAACGTATCTTCTCCATATAAATTGATCTGATGGACGAAACTAGCTGTTATATGTTTAAATCGAGGTTACTGTTGGCATATAATTATTTGTTTGCTTAATAAAGTAACACGTTACTTCAAAATAAATTATAGATATTTATATTACTCCTATTTGAGAAAATAACAATGTATTATTTATTTTTAATAAACTGCTATTTCAGAAATAAAACCTATTAAAAAAAAAAAAAAAAACAACAACTTACAAGGTAAGTTTCTTTTAAAGAACATTTAACTTAAAAACTGTAAAGTTAGAATAATTCTAACTGATCAAAATTCTAAAATCAGAGCAAAAATCTTCAAGTTATAGAGTATACAACCAGTGTTAACACTTAAAAAAACAAAAAATCTGTATACGTCAGTAAATGTTACGTAAATTCTTAAAATGACTACCAACTACGTATTTTGTTTAATTGGTACAGAAGTGTTACATTGGGTTTCAATGTTCCCTCTAAGATTATAAACTATTAAAGTGATTTTTACAGTTACTGGTTGTTAGATTTAGACTGGAATCTGTCGAAAATTGTAGAGTAGGTATTTGAAGCATTCGTTTGACACTGTTTTTAAATTTCTGAATGAAGAATGGAAGACCTGACCGAGGGGTTGCTGTTTCTAAATTAAGACTTAAAATTTTAATTTGCAAAATAAGTAAAAATAATCTCCTCCTGTATATTTTACAAAGGGCATAGTTTTAATCATATCATATTATTTTTTTTTAATCCGGGTGATTTGGTTGGTTTTAAATACTACCAGGCCGTTTGGTTTCAGAGTGTGCAAACAATGTATTTGAGTCACTTTGGAATTTATACAGAATAATTATTGTTCTAAAAAAAATTATTTATATTTATAAATAAAAATAAAATAAGAAGTAATAGTAGAAAATAATTAAAAAAATATTCTAATTTACAAAAAATGTGTTTTTTCATTAAAATGAAGTTTTACAAGTACTTTCGGTCATTAAACTAAACCGTATAAAACATAATCGTGTTTTTAATGGTTTTTTTATACCTGTAAGGTGATGAAAACTATACGTATAAAGTTCAAGTTTGCCAAACGATGCGGCAAGTAAAACTAGATGAATTATTACAATAGTTGACAATATCGACCACAATATCAGTTTAGTGTATTTCATCAAAAGAAAAAACAATATCTTCATCACTGTGCAAACGTATTATACTTGAATCTCTGTTTCTTTACTGGGTGTTTCTGAAGTGGGACATCAAACAACAGGAGCGGGGTCACTACTTCAAAATAAACATACAAAAATCAAATCAATTCAGGTCCGAAAAGTTAAAAGTTCTCGTACATGAATTAGGTTGTTTTTTTTTTTACTTTAGCATACATTATATCTATGGTATAGGCAGACTCGGTAGTTGTCTTGAACAGTTGGTAGTTAAACCAGGGCCGGATTTAGCATTTTGGCGCCCCTAGGCCCAATAATTTTTTTCCGTCCCCTAGTCTGGTTAAAGTTACTTCCCCAAAAACCTTTATTAAAAAATTATATCAGGCCTTATATGTTAATTGCTTAAACACCACTTTACGATGCAATTTTATCATTGCAAGTTTGTTGAGTAATTTACTTGGTTCAGGGCTTAACAAAATGCCGTCTTAAAACACTTTTAGTAATTTTATGTATTATATAGTGAGCTCACGTTTGTGGGACTGAAACAAAACGATCGAACCCGCAGAGCATTCCCTCAACAAAGCATGTCCATTGCTATGTTAATAACTTAGGTTTTGTTCAATTTAGTCATTTGGGCAAATAAATAAAAAAAAAAAATCTGTAATACGTTATAAAATAGGTTTAATCTTAGAAACACAGCTTACATGAAGTATTTTGATAACGTGACACAAAAACTGTGATATAAAGTAAAAATAGTTTAACTTTACCGACAATTATTTGTTCCAATGAACTTCAAAATCAGAATGATTTTTTTGTAATAAATTCAAAAAATATGTTAAGTAATGGCTATTTATTTTTATTTCTAGATATTTTTTTAAATATTTTTTTCTCTCGGCCGTGCGCCCCCTGGGAGCTTGCTCCCATAGGCCCAGGTCTACCGGGCCTATTGGAAAATCCGGCCCTGAGTTAAACCTAATCTATATTATACATAAAATCTAAATACCACTCACTGACTCATCACGAAATCTCAAAAACTACCGGACGGATTGGAATGAAATTTGGTGTGTAACTTTCTCTAGAGCCCTGGGTGCTCGCTAAGACAGGTTTAAAAAAAATCGAAATTTTAGGAAGGGGGTCAGTTACTAAAAAAAACCGTCGATCGGATCGGAATGAATTTTTTTATGTAGCTTCCTCTAAGGACATAGGTGCTCGCTAAGAAAGGTTTTCAAAAAATTCGAAATGTTAGGGGGGGGGGTCAAAGTTACTAAAAATCCTCATAAGAAATACATAGTACATAATATATTTATTGATATTTTTTTTTTGTTAATATAAATTTAAGTTTGATTTTTCTATCCATGCAAAGCTGGATCGGGCCAGCTAGTATTATTCTAAAACCAAACTGTGATAAGAATTCAGATAACTGATTAAATTAACGATTAACATTTTATTATAGACCTGTACCCACGACTATCTCATATTACGTTTCACAGATGATTTTCCGTAATATTCCAAAAAACCTGAGACTTTTTCAAAATTATGAAATTAATGCCTATAAAAAGCAAGTTTCTTTATGGTTAGGGGAAGTAGGAAGGGATTATTGTGAGTCCGTCATTTTTTCGGAGTATGTATACAGTTATGTTTAGCCTATAATATGTAGCTCTTTTTATGATTTAATTTTTTATCTCGCGTTTACTTCTGATTCTTTGTAAGGGTATTTTTGGTGTGGGCACAGGAATGACGTTGTTGTTCTGGTGATGGCCTATTTATAATTTCTAGTACATTTTAAAATTGTGTTTTTCTTCTTTTTATTCTTGGCTCTTCTTTTTCTACAATTATTATTGTAAAGTTAAGTTGTTATCTCGTGCCCACGCACAGGCCTCGTGTCTAGACTATAATTTGTAAATTTTTCGTAAAATTTTATTTACAGAAAATAAATAAATAGTAAATAATTTGTTTTTGCCATTTCGAGGTAAGTGAAATATTTTTTGTTTTCACATTTCGTGTTTGAGGAGATATTCTACACAAAATCGTTACTCAATTTCACTTCTGCTGTATACCATCTTCCTGGTAAATTGTAACTTTCTTAGGAATTCTAATTTTTACATCTAGAAAACTGTACAAGAGACAGGAAATGTAAATTATTATAGTGGAAACAATATTTTGTTCAACAAAAAAACAACTAGTTTGTCTTGAAGTTTTACTAATATTTTACAAGAGATTCCTCACATCTTAGCTGTTCAGTATTGTAGACTTTGGTAAAATGGCGTCAACGGTTATCACAATACTGCTACAAATTATGAATACTAGAAAAGGTGAAAACAATTTAACCTATCACAAAACTAGGAACTGCGTAACTAACATCTCACCCTGTACAAAGCTAAACCAAAGCGTTACAAAATAGTGAATTTATTTCCTCCTCGACCGATTCCAGCTAAATCCCCGACAGATTACCGACTTCGGTAAAACATAAAATTTAATTACAAATTATTACAACCCTAAAAACCGTTACGGCATAAGTAATCGTTAGCGTCACATTATTCCTATGAGAACCTTAAACATATCACGGTGGACAATTAAAACTAAGCGCTTGAATTATTAATTAGAAAGAACTGGTTTGGACACATAAAATGACCAGTTCTCATAGAGTGCTGTACTGCTAAACCTTCGCGGCAACGCATGGTCACGCTGCTAATTATCATTTCAAAAGATTCCTTTTAGAACCCTAGATGCTAGGGTGAGGACCTGTTTCCCTATCATGTCAATTGACGACCCCCCGATTGACCCTTCGTTTAAAACAAAGCCGAAGAGTGTTTGCGTTATGAAAACCTGTATTTTGATTTTTCTTGACGAGGGGACATCGGGTTTCGACCCTTGGTTGACCCTGTTTTGAAAAAACAAAAGGAACGTTTGCCGTAGTTCCCAAGAAAACCTGTTTCGGGAATTCTTTTAATTGCAGGACATCGGTTACTTAGGTAGCCCCTTGCGTTTTGAAACAAAAGGACCTTGGTTCGAAATCCTGTTTATTAATAATACCGCGACCGTCGGTTTAAATAAGTTCCCACAAAGTTCAAAACAATAGTGTTGGATTAGCAGTGTCTTTAGTGGGAAATTGTAAAATATCCATTCTAGGAGTAAAAATGTTTACAGACATAGGTGTTGTAAATTTTGAAATGTAAGTCGATTTATGCTAAATGTTTTACTCTGTTTTTAGTTGCCTTATGATTTCAACGCGTCCGCTCGTCCGTGAGTCACAGCCTTAATTTTTCAAACTTTTTAAATTACATTTACTAACATCAAGGTCCTTTTGGTGAACATATTAAATTGCACAAAAGAAAAAGATTGAATAATGATTTTGTTTATGACATCTCCCCAAACATGGAATGTGAAAAAATGGAGAAGAGTAAACTTCTATGGCGATATTCTGATATTCTGATTTACACTTCAAAAGTGTAGAAAATATAACAACACAATTTATGAAATAAGGAAGCACAATGTCCATTTCAGAGGTAAATCCAAGTAAACTAGATAAAATAAAACCTTAACACAAAATCTCACAATAAATACGTTTACTAACCTCAAACGCGTTTCAACGGCAATGTCGCCATCCTCAGTGATGCACGGGCTACAGTAATCCAAACTATAAAGTATAACTTAGTTATAGTTATAAGAAGGGGACAAAATTAATGTAAAAGAACAAAATATTTTATGTTTTTCTGAGATAAAAAATATTTATATTTGTGTAGCTCAAAGGGCAAACTAGTAAACGTCAAAAACACAATTTTGTTTGTGTGCATCACTCAAGAACCTCAGCGTATAACCAAAGTTTGGGTATAATTTTGATAATTTAAAAATAATGATAAAATCGAATAAAAAACAAAGCCACTAAATTTATATAAATTTTCTTACTTGTAGTTTTAGTAATTTTAAAACTACTTTTATAATCAAAATTCTGTTTTTATAATACCGTGCTAAATTATTTTATTTAACTATTGTTTTATTAAATTCTAATCTATATGGGAACTGCTTTCAGGTACTGATTTGTTAAACGTAAGGGCTAACTAACTAACCAATGGCCTGTAATTTAAAAAATCTCAAAACAGGTTTTCTTGGGAATAAACTAAGACAAACGAGAAGCGACCTTTTGTTTTTTGAAATAGGGTCAGCGTAGGGTCGAAAACTGATGTCCCCTACACTGGAGAAAATTACGAAAACAGGTTCCCTTGACGCTTACAGTCTTTTGTTTTAAACGAAAGACTCAACTTAAGTTGGCTGTCATTTGCTGTATTGGAGATATTCACTAAAATCTTAAATAAAAATTGCTATTTTATTTAATAAAATTAAAAGTATTTAATTAAGTTGAAATTTTTTTGAACTTTTTGGCTAAACTGTTGAACATTGGAGAACTACTGCTTATTTAAAAAAAGCGTAAATACATACTTGATCTTATTATTTTAATGAGTCTAAATGATAATTTGTAGGATGAATTTTTGAGTGGTGGAAAGTTTAAAATTATTACAAATTATGTTTTTCGCCATACCGACTATTTTTATAAATTAATATAATAATAACTTACCGTCACCAATAGTCATAAGTCGTGTTATATAAACGACGGCCGTTTCGGCTATTCAGCCATTATCAAGTGACAACGGAGTTACTCCTCCCGACAACTTGATAATAGCTGAATAGCCGAAACGGCCGTCGTTTATATAAGACGACATAAGACTATTGGTAACGGTACGTTTCTGTTATATTAATTTAAAATTATTAATTGTATGGCGAATAAATCCATCACAGATAAAATATTTTTTTTATAAAAACTTTACGTATTAAAATAATTATAATAAATTAGTTTGATATTAAAACTTTACAGCGGTAGAGTCAGCTAAGTCTTCTACTGGCCCGTTTCGTCATTTTCTGATCAAGAAAACATCCATATTATGTACAATTTTAAACAGTTAAGAGATTTATGAAAGTAGCGAAAATGTTTATTTTCATATTGGCCAGTTTAACTACCGTCTTATAAATATAAATAACATTCAACTAATAATATTTTGGAAGAGACAATTAATTAGATTTTAATCTAAAACGTTAAAGCTTAGTGAATTCATTTAAATCAGGTCACTAGGCAATTATTATTACTAGTGGTGAGCTTCATTCAAATAAATAAAACTATGAAATTTGTAAAAGATTACTAATTCTAATTCTACAGGAACTAGTGTGTAACGTTAAGATTTTCTAAAATACTAAGCAAGTATTATAGAAAAGTGTTTTATAAATATCCATAACCCTCAAAGTCCGTACTATACTATTTTAAATTAATTTCCAAACACAATTTAGTAATTACAAATTTTAGCATTCATTTGTACGCAACTAAATACAACAGCTTTAATAATGTAACCAACACGATTTTAGATTGAGCCTGGGTATGTATTTGCAAACACATGTCATGAAAATAATGTTCAGGTATCGATTAAATTAATTCGACGAATTGACGTTCGAGAATTTATTGAACGGTTTATAATAGCCATGGATGAAGGATTGTTATACAGGGTGACAATTAAGTCTTCGGACAATCACATCTACTTTAAAATTTGCCTTATATACGAAATATTAAACCGTCCGAAGACTTAATTGTCACCCTGTATAACTTATATAATAGGCGGTTTTGTCCTGACTGAATGACTCACATAGAATCAACATACAGCAAAAACGAAAGTTAAAAGATAAGGTCATAGACGTACACTAAGAAAGGATTTTTGCAAACATTTTCTTTTACAGCCTAAACATAGTGCAGATTCAGGGGTCCACTCTCAGCCCTGTACAGCTGTTCGGATGAAGTCGTAGCAACGCAGTTTTTTTTTACAGTCATCCGTCATTACCATATCAACCAACTTAGCCAATTTAGGACCAGTTTATTATTCTTCTCAACAGTCAGCTTGTTTGGGTTAGACTAACAAACTAAAACCAAACACAATCAAAAATCAACGAAAAATGCTTACTTTAATATAATTCAATTCAAACATCTGTTGTTACATACAACATAATTTCGGTTAGGCCTACAACGAACCAAAACACGTTTATTTGCAACCTATTTGGCTAATTTAGAATCAGGTTCAATTCTTCACAACTAACAGTTTCTTTTAGATTAGGAAAAAAACAAACAAAAGGCTTACTGTATTGCAAGTCAAACATCTGTTGTGGCATATTATATTGTTTCCTTTAGTTGGTACTATGAAAATTTGTTTGAAATTTTCGATTATTTAAATATTAACGGTGAAATTAGAACGCATTTCGCAATTCGAATTATTGGGGTTGGTCGTTTCTATTTTCGATTTCTGTCTTACATTAGCTATGTATAGGTCACCGCACAGTCGTCATTTCAATGAAATTATCAGACTATACAATAATTCGTTTGCATTGGCTTCGCCATGGGTTGGTGAGCGAAGCGAGCAGGTCGGTCCCCCTAGTAACTTATATGAGACCGGGATATCTAATATGAATAGTCATTATAATATATTATTATAAAAAGGGTAAAATAGGGTTTTACATTTTATTTGAGATATTTTACGTTCGATGGAATTCTTAGGCTTCCCTACATTAATAACCCAGGAAAAGTGTACATAAAGAGCAAATCTGCAAAACAGATTTATCACTTTGGTTATATTATTTTATATAATTCAAGTCCTTATTTTATTATTCAAAAGTCCTTTGCGAAATGTTTTTTTTTTTTATGAATATCTGGAAAACTATTGATTTAAGTCAATTTAGCCCATTACAAAGCTTGTTCATAATTTAATTCTGCACGAAAAAGTTTCTACTCGAAATTTACTAAAGATAAATAGTTGTCGAAATATAACGCTGAGAAAAGTTATGCATTTGTTTCCGAAATTTGTTTGCCTTATTTGACTATTTAAATCTTCAGCCCTTCGCCCTACGAAAGAAATTTTGTTCCCTTCATTTCAATCTATACCACCTTTTGAGCATTCACTTGCTGGACTTAAGCGGTATAAATTTTATATGGCCCAAGATTTAACTTTGAGGTACACCGTAAGTTAATATTTGATATTTTGTAATATATTGAAAAGTTAATGATCAGTCATACTGCTGAAACCATATATATGTTTCTTTATTTGTTTATAAAATCAGATTTTTTATCTAAATTCATGTTTTTTACATTCGTAAAATCTATTGAAAATTTAAGTGATATTATAAATTGAACAGCTTCTTCCATAGTATTGATATTTATACACGGTAGCATATCTGGTTCATACATTTTCGCTATTTCCTTAAATTCCTTAACTGTTTAACATTTTACTGTAGAAAATTGTGTTGTTCATCATAAAGGGACGAAACGCAGTGTCAGTAAAAGTCCTGCCAAGCTGACTACCCAGACGTTTTTTTTAAATCTTCCAAAAAATACATATGTATGCCTATAAAGATCTTATACCTTGGTTTATCAGTGATGAATTTATTCGAAATAAAATTAATAATTTTAAAAATCAACCAATCAAAAAGCTTTCTACAAATGATTATTTAAGCTTTTAAAAATTATAGGACCAAGTTTGTACTAAAAGCTTTTCTAAAGAAGTTATACTACTAAATTTTCTAACATTTAGTCAATAAATATAAATTTAACATTTAATTAAATACTTATAATTTAAGTATATGAAATAGATACTTTTACGTAAGATTTAATAAATGTATCCAATACAGCAAGTCACTGTTGAGTTGAGCCTTTCATTTTAACTATATAACGACTGTACGCGTCAAGGAAACCTGTTTTCGTAGTTTTCTTCCGACTAGGGGACATCAGTTTTCGACCCTTCACTGACCCTATTTAAAAAAACAAAAGGCCGCTTCTCGTTTGTTTTAGTTTATTCCCAAGAAAACCCGTTTTGACATTTTTTAAATTACAGGACATCGGTTACTTAGTTAGCCCTTACGGTTAATGGAACAAAAGAACCTGAGTTTGAATAAAAATCTCGTTCCATAGGAAGAGTAACGTCGAGTTCCCATAGAGATTAGAGATTTATAGAATAACAGTTGCATTGAACACTTTTGGCAACGTATTATGAAGTTGGAGGCCTTTAATTTATAACCGGAGTTTTCTATTGCAGTACAATCAGTTTGAATTAGAAACACTGACGTATGAGGACCGTTTTACAAGCTTGATAACTTTTCCCTCTTAAAGGCCTAACGTTTACTTTTTCCATGAAGACATATTTTGTATATCTAAATACAACCAAACTTTTGCTCCTCTAAATTTGAAATTAAAAAGATAAAAAGTAATTGGCCATTTTGTAATAATTATGGATAAAATTTTCAATTTTATTGTAATCTAAAACAGTTTTGATTATTATTCTAACAGTTATTGGAATTTTAAACACATTTTGCTCTTATATTCTTTGGTACTTGAGGATATACAAATCAAGAAGAACTTATGTTTTTGTCAAAATCTAGATTGCCATTTGATCAACATTTTCTAAAGAAAACTGGTAACGAAGAATTTTAATACCTATGCAATAACAGAATAAATCAATATATTATATATATTTTAGTAATTAATGCCTTGGTTTCAGTTTTCTTAAATTGTTATGGTTAATACCTTACAAAAATTAATTATCGCGCAGAATTGTATACAATTATACCGGTTGTTCGGAAAGTCTGGAAACGGTTTAATATTACGTATATAAGGAAAACTTAAAGGTAGATGTGATTGAGGAACCTACTCTATGTAAAAATACTATTTTATTAAGATTTCAAAAAAATTATCCGCCATCTTGTATCCACCATTTTGAATGTAGCCTAATTTTGTTTTTTTTTTTAATGAGAATGTGGTCATGTGATACATCATTTCGATTTTGAATTTTGAGAGAATACCAACGGTGAAGCCATATCTTTAACCGATTAAAAATAGCGGCCAAAAAACAACGAAACCGTGTTTTCCGATTTTGCCCCAATTTGCTCTCCTATTCTTTTTTTATATTTATTATTGTTCTTTTTGGATTGAGAATTAAATAAGCTTTCAAACGATATGCCACACAACGATATTTCGTTAAAACACAAAAAATCAATTTTGAAAAAATCAAAATGGCTGTAACTCAAAATTTTGAAATACTTTCAAATATCGTTGTGTGACATATCGTTTGAAATCGTATTTAATTATAAATCTAAAAAGAATAATAATTTTAAAAAATATTACAGAAAAATGGGGCAAAATTGGAAAACACGATTTCGTTGTTATTTGCCCGCCATTTTTAATCGATTAATAAATGTGCAAATTTCACTGTTTGCTTTTTTTTAAATTCTACAACGAATGATTTATCACATGACCAACTTTCCATTAAAAAAAGTTATATTCAAGATGGCGGATAACTCTTTTAAATCGTAATAAATTGTTATTTTTACATAGAGTACGTTCCTGAATCACATCTACCTTCAAAATTTCCTTGTATACGAAATATTAAACCGTTTCTAGACTTTCCGAACACCGGTATAAATATCTTTAGTTTGATAAAATATTGATTTCTTTTGAGTTGAAATCGACGAGATTTTCAAACCAAATCAAAAACATTCTTTCTCGAAAAATCAAGCATGTTTTGTGTTGTATGTAAATGTTCAATAAATGTAAATAGTAAACACTGTGGAATTTTGAATGCATATAGAGCCAATAAACCGATGTCAATGAAAACCACCAATTCATTTAAAAACAAATAAAGCAAAATAATGCATTTGAAAAAAAACTAATTTTTGACTACAAGTATAAGCCTTCCTTGAAAAGCTGCTGCGCACCAGTTGAGTTGTCTGATTGCACAGACTATTTTGTGTAATGTGTTTTTAGTGTTAAAGGACCTTTTTTAGGACGCTTAAATAAAGAAATAATAAATAAGACGGAGTAAGTATATTAGAACTTATCTCAATGATGCGTAGCTTTGGGTTATCCCACCAAAGCAAAGCTAATGGAGCGTTATGAAATCATTAACTGTCAGGAATCACTTTGTTAAGTCCAGTGAATTTCCTGCTCCGTGAGAATGACATCTTACACCATTGACACTGCATGTTCCATGGTTAATTAGGGTACTCGTTTTGAGGGGTAGAAATGAACTGTCGTACAAGTGCCAATAAGATTGGGTCTGTAATTGTCTTATCGTAATTTTTTGGGAACCCAATTGCAACGGTTATTTATGTACAACCGTTGTCCTGTGAATATAATTTAGAAACTGGTTTTCTTGGGAATAAACTATGATGGCCTTTTGTTTTTGTAATATCGGGTCAACTAGGGGTCGAAAATCAGTAGCCCCTCGTCAAATTGCTGAGCATAAAACCGGCTTACCTAATGAGAACTGTCTTGGCCGTTGTCTGAAACGAGAGGTTCAATCTAAAGGGTTGAGAATCAAGAAGACCTTTACTAAAACATTACTGAAACTTGTTTTTAAAAATCTTTCTCTTCGTATCTCTGTGTGTTTTGCAATCTATAGTGGTGAAGCTAGATCTACAAAATTTTAAAGCGGTACTATAGGTCATAATGATGTAATCATTTTATCACAAATCGGTGAATTGAAAAGTTTAGATCAATTCATTGGCTACAACTTTCCCGCTGGAAGTTTGTTTATAACCCAAAAATAAAAAATGTCCTCGCTTAGTAACTTTTCTATATCAGTCAGTGATAATTCTAAAATATTTTCAATTATTAAAATTCGAAATACCTGTTAAAATAAAAGTTTTTTATACTGTTAGAATCCGTACTTTATGTAGATTAAGAATATCTAAGTTTTATTTTACTGAAGCTTTTCCATCGAGTTACAACAGCGAGTTGACGACAGCGCGCACATTACTGAAATATTACCAGCTATTGTAGCGTCAGCATGGTGACGTCATAGGCAATCGATACTGGGTCACCGTAAATGAGCAAAATGGTATAGCCCTTGTTATAGAGCAATGCTCATACCTGCCTACCCTACGCGTTTTTTAAGAATCGAAATTTTATCGGGTTTGTGATTGTTTGGCATACCTAAAACCTATTATTCTTTACTTACATTATCTAATCATAATGATTTGACATATTCATTAATTTAATTAAACCTATTTAATCAAGATTATTTGAAGAATCAACTAGGATTTCCTTTAAAAAAATTTCTGGGCACCCTCTCGGCGCCCCTGAAGGTGTGCAATACTATTTGAGTAAATAAACCGAAAACAGTGATTAGAGTCAACTTTGACAATGCTGCCCTAATTCTGTTCCATTAACTAGAATATCGCTTCTAAGCACTTACTTTTTTACTAATAGCGATTGTATAAATTTTTTGTTAAAATTTACGATTTTTGAATAATTTAGGTTTGCGATTTTCAAACAGACGCCATTTTAAAACGCATGATTGGATTTAATCGCATATTTTTCTTCAGATATATCATTGTTAGGTTAAACTTCATGCCAAGTTTGAACTCAATCAGTCAAACCGTTCTCTAGATAATATGAATTATTTTGTACAAAAAACAAAATGGCGGATATATGGAAATCGAAACGTTTTCGGTCCTATGATATTAACTTTTTTTAAATTTTGACCCATAGAACCATTCCCCGAAGTTTAGCTGATTACTTATGGGACACTCTGTATTTTGTTTTCGCAATGTGCATACTAAAGGTTAGTTTTACTGAAAACTACGATTTATTATATTATTTGACAATTTTACTCCGATGTTTATCCGTTTTTAACTGAAAAACGTATTTTTCGTCTTGCTTATAAACAAACATCTTTAAGAAAACAAAAATCAAATGCCTGTCACGAACTACGCTTCAGAAATTACCAAAGATTGTGTTTAAAACTCCTCGAGAGATAAAACATATTGCAGAGGGTTGTACGGGACAGCCTTTACACACAAATTTTAAAATCAATAGACACTATACACAGCGCAACAGATTACTATAACAAAGTAGTTTTGCCAAGTGTGGTATCCGTTCAACATGGCAATACGGACGTTGGTTTTTTACTCACACGAGTTGTCCTTTTTTTATTCCAGCGAGACACCTAAGTAGAATATGTTTAATCTGAGTTTGTCACTGAAAAATTGCGTAAGTATTTATTAAAAAACCGTCGTCTCAAAAATAAATCTTTTCTTAATTTGTATCTGTGATAGATTTATTAACATGGCTGTTTATGTTGACTTTGATAAAAGTCATTAGTAAGAATTGCAACGAAAGAGACAGTTTATAAAATAATTACTAGTTCCTCACCTTTTGCAGATACAAATCTGAAATAATGTTATTGAAAATTTAAAATGTTGATCATTAATAGTACTTATTACAAAAACATATAGTCGAAAAATGTATTGACTTGATTTTATTGCTTTGAAAATAATAATTAATTGGTAAACAATTTTCTTTTACGTCTGAACAATATGATGACGCCAAGACATCTACAGACCCTACAGTACAGTATACATATCCTTTGAGCATCTTCTAGAAGTAGGAGAAGTATATAGAAGAAAAATCTCATGGTGTGTGTAAAGATCAAATTAAAGCCGTCTAGGAAACCACAGAATACACGGAACACAGACACAAGCACAAAAACTGGTTAGGTCAACTCTGTGACAAAGACTAATTGTTCGACACCTCTTCCATCACTTTCGATGGTTAATTAATAATCACAAATAATCGACTACCTAAGTACAATACTATCCACTTAACTAATTGCCAACTGTACGGACGAAAAATTACCTTGTCACCGAGTGCAAGATGGATCGGTCATGAGAGCCTTCTAATTGCGGAGTTGTGTTTGGTGATAGTATTATTTTAAATAATAACTTGTGATTAGTGAGAAGTCGAGAATGTGATTTCTGTAATTGGTTACATCTGGTGATTTAAGTATTATCGATGGCCGTCAAGGACTCCTGCAGTTTGTTTAGAAGGGAAAGCGAAGGACTTGATAGTGTATAGAGCTATCATGGATACCGGTAGTGTGTTGTGATTCACGAAAACAAATTATGACTACAATTATTATGCAGCTATTGCTTCATAGCTTGTATGTGAAAAATGTGATATAACATACCTTCTGTCCGATAAATAATTGTGTTATCTCTTATTTCTTGATATTTTAGGTTAAAAATAACTTATCCCAGACGGAACCCAGCCTCGTTTTTTTTTGTTGGGTACTTTTCCTCACAATAGTTTTTTTTAAAGTTTTCGTTTGATTATTGATCCACGCACATACAAATTCCCGTTGTTTCATATACAAATTCGTGCCATTCAGGAAAAAACTCTGGTATTAGTGTTCATGCGTCAGGATCTAGGTTACCAACACCTCCCTGCTCCCGATCCAAGTGCTTCTGTCCGAGTATAAATTAATCTGTTTGCATTTGTTTCGCCGCGAATGAAGATGGCGAGCAAGTGGTGAAACCGCAAATCGCCACGGTGATTGGTGAGCAAAGCGAGAAGGCGGTGTAGCGCGCTAATAAAATATGTATAAAAATTGCTGTACATAAAAGCAATAAAAAAGTCAATAAAACCTTCAACAGTATACAAGAAGGTGTATTTTATTCATATTTATTAAGTATGGGTTTTGCGCAAATATTTATGTAGACTCCCTTGCGTGAAATTTATTCCACCCAAAATCGTTTCAGGAATAAACATTTAACATATAAACTGAATAAATTAACACATTATTTCTTGGTAAACAAGAGTGTAGGAAAAATTTAGTCAAACAACATCGTACTTGATTAATTGAAATTACGAATTAATGATTGCCTACGATTTGTTCCTATGGAAGTTGATCCCGGCGAACTAATATACGCTTTTTATGCCCTTCGCTCACGGGGCGAGAAGGAATCGAAGCGAGAGAGACTCTAACTGTTGAAAACGGGACAAATCGAGCGTAACGCTTGAAACGATGAGTTTTGTCTTGTTGACCATGGAGGTGTTTAATGTAAAATTTGTGGCAAAAGTTGAAAACACCTTTTGTTATACAATCATACTAGGAAAGAGTATGCAGAGAAAGCATAGAAAGAAATTGCTAAGGAAGTAAATTTGTCACCTAAGAATCTTATTTCATTATATTTTTCCTTTAATATAATTATAGTTGCATAGTTTTATTATGCATAATTATTAAAACAACTCCGATCAAATTTAAATTATTGAAGCCATTGATTAGAATATCTGGTATTATTAAAACCATTAATTTATTTTGGGTTACCTGGTGTCTTCTTTTCCTTTTTTCTTATTTTCTTTGTGCCATTTCGATATTAAAAGAAAATGTTCAACAATAGAAAGTAATAAGTCTATGCCATTCTATAGAATGCCAAATATTTTGCATCGCTCTCTTGCAATTATTTTATAACAAGTAGCCGAAATGATAGTTTCGTTCAATGCACCCGTAATCTACTAGTCCTTCTTTTCATCCGTCGGTCGGTACCAATAAAACATAAATCTTCCTCATCATAAACTGCTAACATTTTAAAAACTTTTTAAGAAGGCAGTTTTGTACCTTCTTGGTTCATGACTGCTAATTGACTGCTAGAAAATCGCCCCGTGAGCGGAGGACATATCGCGTAAGACGCTCGTACAGCTTCCAGTTCGAGTCTCTCTCGCCCTTGTTCGATAATTTTGTCAATATCATTAGATAGGCTGCAAAACTTTACTCTTGAAACCTTAAAAATGTATGGTTTTAAAATTATTCTCAATTAAAAGTTTTTTTAACAGCCGAAATGTTTATAAATGATTATTGGAACTAGTTGATTTTTCAAACTAGTTCTTTACATTGATGAGTAACGTGCAAAATACTAACTTTACGGTGATTCCGTTCTATAGATATGCAATTATTTAGTAAAAAAAAAAGGTGGATAGCTGGTGAAATAAGCATATGCTTATAGGTAGTTTTTTATATTTAACCCATATGACCTCCCCAGAATTATCTCTGCGTACTACAGAATCACCATCCTATGGCAATATTCCAGAATGATCCGCAAATATTCCAATTTCGAAAAAACATAAAAGGACGTAATAAAGTATTTGATTAATGTACCGCTTTAAAAATTTGTAGATCTAGCTTCACCACTATAGATTGCAATACTATACCACTATGAAAACTCTCTCGGTGACACCGCATACCCTTAACATGTTTTAGTATCGCATTAGGTTGTTCTGGGTATGATTGTTTCTGTGTGGCCATAAGTGTGAAGACATAACACCTTGTAAACATCACCCTAAGATTAAATAAAACCATCAATTAATTTCGTAACCCTTGGATTGACTCGCTTATTTCAAATAAAATGTTTTTTTTTAACATAACCTCTTAAAGAATTCGTACATTTTGCTTCATTACTATAAACTGCTAAACACACAAACGAAAACAAGTTTGTTTTTAAAAATAGTTTCAGTATTTTTGATTTAATTTATAGTAAAGGTCTTTTTGATTATCAACCTTTTAGACTGAGACTAATACAGTTCGCACTGAGTAAATCAGTTTTTGATTTTATAACTTGACGATGTGCTACTTGTTCGCGACCCCTAGTTGACCCTGACTACGAAAACAAAAGGTCGATTCTGGTTCATGGTAGTTCTCAAGAAAACAAGTTACATTAATTTTCAAACGGTTACTCATAACCCTTCAGTTGACGCTTGATTTTGTTGAAACAATAGGAAGTACCACTGAATCAAAAACGAACTGATTAGAAACGGTGTAATTGTGTTCCCATTACCAACGGCACGAAACCGGTTGGATCTTGTACAACCTGTTTATTTTCACCCCTAACATTGCGGAAAATGCAGTATCAGATGATAAGATGCAGTACAGGAAGTGTACTTAAGCAGAATTTAAAATAAATTAAGTTTAAGTCTGTTTTGCATTTATTGGTATTTCGTCATTTTTCTTTTCTCTTTCCTCCTTTACTTATTATGAGGATTGTCTTCTGCCAGATCCATCTTGCAGGATCTTCTTCAAAAACTACTCCCAAACGTCAGTCTCTTCTTCCGTTGCTCCCAGCCCTGGTTGTTCCGAGGTTTCGGTAGACTTTTTATCCAGAAGAATGTATATTTTTGGTTTTCTTACTAAAAAGATCTTCTTCAACCTCCAAATGTCCAACTGCCCGTAGATTGTCAGCTTACTTTTTTATGTCACGGTCATTATATTCTCATAGTATTCGTAAAAGCTTTTCCTCAGGTTTTAGGTAAATTCTCCTGAAGTAGTTTTGAGTGGTCCCAGAATTTTCGTCAGAAACCTTCGCTCTTTCTTACTATAACAACAATAATATGAGCTTCAAAATTCGTTTAAAAAGTATCTCCCATGTAAATTTCCACCGAAGCACGTAAAATCTAATGTAAACCTTCTAAAAAAAACCTTTGCCCTTACCGATTAAGATTGTAAAGAACTTGCGATGATCATATTGTTTAAGCATTTTGTGTGGATATAAATTGTTCTTAATGTATTATTTCAGAACATCCACACTCTCACTTAGTAAGGAAGTGTAATTTGCTTACTGAAAATTGTGCTACAGATATTAACCTGTATACAAAATGTCATCTACTCACGTTTGATGCAACCGTCGGTTACAGAGCGAGACGAAACGATTTTTCACATTGCTTTTGCAAATTTGGTTACAACCGAGAATGTTACCCTGTCGTGGACAATTCTTCTTGTCCGATTGACCTATTTTGTCTGAATTTTGTTCAAAATAAATTTACTATTTGACGCAAATATACTAAGGGAAAACAACATCTGTTCTAGGTAACTACAGCAGCCGATGACGAAAATTGGAGAAGGCTACCCAGTCTCTAAAACCACCTTAGGCCTTCATGCTGATCCTGGTAAGGTAGACTTAAACCTATATTAACTTTAGAACTAGCGTAAACCATGAATTTGACTCAGACCGTCCGAGATATCATTTAAATTTGCTGTATATTTTAGAAACATAATTAATGTATGTAGTTTTACTTTCTCACTATACTATGTATAGAGAAAGTATAGTGATCGCAAAAAATCAATATTGAGATTTTTGTAGAAATATCCGTTTTGGGACCCCCTAAGTCCAAAAAAGTGTTTTGTACAAAATGTCTGTCTGTATGTCTGTATGTATGTATGTATGTATGTACTCTGTATGTCTGTATGTATACAAAGCTAGAGCGAAAACTATTCGATTGATTTCAAACAAATTTGCACCAGACATGTCAAGTAGGCCTGTACAGATGCACGAAAAACGGGTTTGAAAATTTTTGAAAAAAACACAAAAAATCAATTATTATTTTTTTATAAAAAAACGGCTCTAACGGTTTTGATAAAATTTGGCTTATTTGTGGCCTTTAATGTACCCTACCGTATGCAAAAAACCGCGTCTTTCTAAAAATTCTCGTTTAGCTAATAATAATAATAACTGATTTTTGGGGGTTTTTTGGTCATAAAGGGGGTTGTTTTTCAAAATGTTTCAAAATATTTTTTCGTATATGTATACAGGCCTAATTGACGTGTGTGGTGCAAATTTGTTCGAAATCGATCAAATAGTTTTCCCTCTAGATAATAATAATGATATTTATTAGTTAATCTTCTACTTTAATAAAAACTCACCTCTCCTACCCCACCCTACAAGTCACAGTGAATCTGTTTAATAATTTAAATATGTTTGTGAGAAAGGATGTGCCTGTTCCTGGTACCGTTTATTTGTATATCATATGCATTTGGCATCAGAATTTATTTGGTATATTATACAAATAAATTGATTCTTATATTGTTTTTTTTATAATATCAAACCATAGATTTTTACGCAATTCGTAATACAAATTTCATATTATAAAGTACTTGTCCTATCATTGACAATTTGCAAAAATGAGAATGAACAGCTGATATTAACTTTATTTTTCATGTGTGACAAATCTGTAGGAGCTCTGTACTATATTTTTTAAATAACAAAAACCGTATTTGTTGATTTTAAAAGTTATTTGTTTGTATAAACAATGCTTTTTCAGTGTTGACAGCGTTTTGATTGGTTCAAAACGTTTCCACAAATATCTTATATACCTCTATAACTTTTTTAAACGGTTAGTCGAATCAAAAAAAACATCAAGAACCAAAAAGTATTAAAATAATTTTTCAAATCCAAAATCATCATAAAATATACGGTGTTTCATAAGAAATTCAAAAGTTTCTTTATAATATTTACAATTACTTAAACTACATATTTTTTTATTTCTCAAAAATCAAGGAAATATTCCCATTTAAAGTTTCCTGTCAGATTTACAGTTTACAAGATACCAATGGTGGCCCATTTAAAAAAGATGTATGTTTCTTGACATAAAACACATTTCACAGTTACAATAAATTCCAGATTTGTTCTGTTCTTGTCCTTACTTTTTACCGAGTTTATTCTCAGCGATCATGAAACACTGTTAGTTTTTAGGTTAATTATAGTTTGATTATTGTAGCTCGTGCATCACTGAAGATGGCGACTTTGTCGTTGAAACGCGTTAATACACGTATTACTTGTGAGATTATGTGTTAAAGTTCTATTTGATCAATATAATATTATCTCACAAGTTCAATATTTCCTTATTCCGTTAAGTTGTTCAGTTATTGTGTTTTGTTTTTTGTTTTTGTGGTTTTAAGTTTCATTTAATCCCTGTGTTTAATTTAATATTATTTCTTAATTACAGATTTTAAAATGTTAAACTACTGTAGAGGTTTTTTCAAACAAAACCCTTTGACATGAAGTAATTACAATTCCTTTGATCGTAATTACTACAAAACGTTTTCAGATATTACTCTTTATAAAAACTATTAATCCACTGCTTTAAATTACCTATCTGCGATATTGATTAGTTTAAAATTACCTTCGCGTAATTTCCTCCAAATAAAACATTAATGCAAATTCACGGTTTCAAGACAAGACAGTATAATTAAGTATCAGAGAAGAGTACTTTAATCATTACTAATGAGTCTGATTAACACGGTGCTTTGAAAAAACAACCCTTAATCACAACCCCCTTTAATTTGCATTGCATTGAATATGCATGTCGAACCAGACAAAGCCGTTTAATCTATTCTCGTTCTTTCTTTCTTGTTTCTTGTGCGTGTATCTTCGAGTGTTTATGAATTAATTCCGTGTTACTTGGGACTCGTTAACATAATATTACACCCTCGAGAGTTATTTATCGCGCGGTCGTCGAGCGGTTTAATTAACAACTTAGCCCGTTCGGACCGTAAACAAAAGCTGAGGGCCGAGTCGTAAAAATGTTGCGAAGTTATCGTTTAAAACAAAGTAATTATTTGAAGGAACGATCCCGGTCTCTGAAACTGTTTTTCGTTTTATCGTTTTGTTTTTAATTTCCGCAAAACGGAACTCGCCTACTTTACACCTGCTCGTACCGGGCTGCAGTGTGTTTTTATTGTAAAGGTGCGTCCGCGATGGAGAAACATGAATGCTGGACAAGTTCGGTGGTTTATTTTACGTTCAACGAACTACGTTTGGTGTTCTACCAGTGTGGACGCGTCAACTAACAAAACGAAGGGAATTTTGGCAGCTGATTATTGTTCACTCCTTTAGCAAACTTTGTAGAACTAAATATTTATATTTATTGTAGTATTTTTTATTTTTATTATTATTACAAACAGAGTGTAATGAAATAAACTTTACATATCTTAACCAATCCTTTAAGATCGACTAAAGACTTATTTCTCTAATAAAAACATTTGTAGAATTAGCATTTAGAATATGGACTCCTAACTTTCATACATTAGCTCTTTTTTTAATACAAAGTTTTGTTATTCTTCTTGCCGAGCCAAATCCTTGGGTTTGGTTCTATTGAGGCGGCGAACATCGTGAATGTCAGTCATTGTCTTCATGGCTAGATTAACATGGACCTGGAGACGTTGATTATGCCTAAGTGCTACCTTCTTTATTTCATCTTTCACTAAGATCATGTTTAGATCACGGTGTAGATCACTGTTACGGATACCATGGAGTTTCTATATCTCTGAGGACTTTATTTTGTAATTTTTGTATTGTAATAATATTTGTCGCCTTCGTGCATCTCCAGGACCATACAGGCTTTAGCACTTGCTTATATATTAGGAGTTTTTTATGGACCGACAACTCAGAGTTTCTTCCTATCAGCCAGTAAAGCTGCCATTATTTTATGTTCAGTTCTTCTTTTTAATTCTTGATATGTTCCTTCCACTTCAGCTTGGTATCGAGGGTCATACCAAGATACATCGCACTATTTGAATTGGATAATATTTTGTCATTGATTATAAGCGGTATTGGAACTTGCTTTTTATTGGTAAAATGGATAAACTTAAATTTTTCCTCATTTATTTTAATGCGCAGCATTTGGTACGAGTAGATAGTAAATAAAGCGTTGGCCCAAGGACACGTCCCTGAGGCACTCCTGCTGCTATTCTATTGTAGTGATAGTACGTTTTAATCGTCGTGTATTTGGTAATCATTCTTTTATATTTTGTAATGGCGTAAAACTTGAACGTTCATTCACCTCCGTTTGTATCTTCTGAAAAAAAACTCGAACATTACATTAATGCTAAAAAATTAAACAATTGGAACACTCATTAGCACAAACGTTCAAAAGTTGATTCACAACAAACGACTAGTTAATAAATTTTACTATTTTTACAAAACAAAAATCTCTAAGAAAAAATTATGCAGAATCTCAAAATCGTATCAATGATCTTGATATCATCACCCAGCATCGTCTGAATGCAACCTTTAAAGTTATACTTTAATTTTGTATACTCCAGAAGAAAATTTTGATGAGAAAACATGTAAAACAGTATGAGCAAAGCGGTTCATCAGAAGGCGAGTGGTTAGCATGGAATGGCCAATGCGTACACCAGAAATCACCTCTTCCTCTCGATTGTTCAGCGGTTTGAAGATAACCATGAACGGACTGTATCTCTTTTCTCTGGGAGTTTATTACTCTGTATCGTTACCCACTCTTCTCTCTGCTGTCTATATAAGGGTTGCTTCAAAATGGACACAAAGTCGGATGACATTACACACTCCATTTTAGGCAGTAAGTGCATGGCTTAGCAGCTAATTCCACCTTGGTATTCCCCCTGTAATCCAGCGTGACCTGGAACACAACAGTAAGACACCACAACACCTGACAGCCTGTCTGTGCGTGGAGAACATCTTTAACCAAAGGGTTAGAGGAATACTTTAGAAGGATTCAAGGGAACTTTTTGAATCAGAACATATAAGATGTGCACCCATACTGGTGGTACAGTATTCAGTGTCTTGAGTATTGCAAAACGATATGTTTTATATCTTCAACAAAGAAATTTAATATTTTCTGACAGACCCACTGTCGCATTATCATCGGAACACAATCTGAAAGCTTAAAATAAATTCCTATGCTCATTATAAAATTATACAGACTGACCTGACCATTTTCAAATAATGTATCACCGTTATTTACCATATAATTACTCATCACATTATTATATCCAAGTAGCATTACATTAGTGAGCATAACTTAATAACCAGTCATACTATTGAAACATTTTATATACAGGGTGTTTTCAAACTCTATGTACAGGATATTGTTACTTGGGTCAAAATAATGAGAAAATTTAGAAAACAATCTTTTACAAAAACGCTTTATTTTCCAAATATCTGCCATTTTGTTTATATTGCAAAAGAATGCATACCTAGAGAACGGTTGGACCGATTGAGTTCAAACTTGGCAAGCAGTTTAACCTAACAATTGTCTATTGTAGTAAGAAAAATAAACGATTATATCCAATCATGCGTTTGATAATGACGGCTGTTTGAAAATTTCAAACCTGAATTACCCAAAAACCGTATATAAAAAAATTTTAAGGCATCGTTTTTGTAGCCCTTTTAATTCCCTATCGGATGGTGTATCTGAAAACAATCGGATGAAGAATAATAGTTAAATTATTTATAATAATTGGTTTGTTCAACCCGGCATCCTATAGCAACTCGGAAAACAAAACAATATGGTGTATCAAATAATGTAATACATATTTTAAATTGTTCATGCAACCACTTTACCCAATCAACAAACAATAATGTGTGGTTTAGATTGATCACTGCTAATACAAACGCTAAATCTTTATTTAATTTACACTTTGACAATCTTGAAAATAATTTAAAAGCGGTTCGTCTTTTAATTCTAATCGTTTAATTATGGTTATAAAATTGCGAACAAAATTGTTTGTGTGTAGCAAACGTGCGGATTTCAGTTTTCATTTTACAGAAGTTCTACTTTTTGTATAACGTTTAATTTGAAATATCACAAGATGCAGGTTGAAATTACATATTAAGTTTGTGAGTGGGGCTTGTTCAAAATATGTCACGATCCTTTCTCGCTATGAGTAGTAAATATTGACAGAATCAGATACTTTGTAAATTAAAGTATTTTCTCTAGTACATTTTTAAATGAAGACCCTGTTAAATTATTCTGTACACAATCGTACAGACAACATTGTGTTGGCGTGCGAAGCACGCATGTGTATTACTACAGCTTTCAAAGTATTGCACCGCATACGACGTCCGAACTATCCTAACCAAACAAGAACTGTAATTGTAAAAGAAATGAAGACATTACCCGTGGCCACGGAACTCGGTTTCATTAAGCAAGGGAAGTAGAAGAAGTAAACGGCTAAAACTTGGAATTGGGTATTAACAGGAAAGCGACCAATATAGAGGTGCATTCCGACTAAATGGAGATCCTACGGAGCGGCTACGAAGCTCCGATGCTAATTGTCACGTGATCCCCCCTCAATTAGACTCAATTCACTCTAACTTTAGACACTATTATCTAATATTGTTGCTGCAATCTTTTAATAGGATGTCCCTAAGTCTATTGTCAAGAGTCGAGTCTTTTCCTTGGCTTTAATAGACGCATGGTTTTGTTAATTAACGGGTTACTGCCTTGGTGACGTCATCTGTCGTGATTTACTGGGCTTTGGATCGGGGAAATTACTTTTAGGTTTGTGTGTGCATATAAGCGGGACGTATCGTAATCGCTTGCTTTGGTTGAAATGTGACATGTTTGTAATAATATATATTTGTAAAAATAATTTAATATTTGAATGTTAAGTAATGCATAAATGAAACGCCACAGTTGAAGGCACATTATTTCTATAAAAATACATTCTGAAGGGTTTTTGTTTTAAATGGAAATATTGGCCTATAGGCCTATATAAAACGAATACTAACACTTTATTCCAATTTCAACATATATTGTGGATTTTGTCAAAAGTGTGGATGGGAAATGGTTAGTTGCGTTTTAAGCCTAAGTGTCGAAATGTGTCTTGATAAGTGTTTAAATGAATGGCGATCATGAACCTCTAGATGACTTTTGCCTTTTAAGTTCTAGTTTAGTTGAACGAATCTAAATCCAGCCATATCGATTTGAGAAATAAGAAGTAGGTTTAGGCTACTCATATTTGTTAAATCAAATATTTAATAGGTTATCAGTTAGTAGGATCAAATACTATGTTTTAATAGATTTTATCAGTTAATACCTCCAAATCATAGGTATAAATAGGTTATCAATCAGTTAATAGGTTCAAATCATAGCTTTTAATAGGTCATCAGATAGTAGGATATTTTATAATAGGTTATCAGTTAATAGATATCAAATACTAGGATTTAATACGTTATCAGTTAATAGGTTCAAATCATAGGTTTCAATAGGTTATAAGTTAATAGGTTCAAATCATAGGTTTTAAAAGGTTATCAGTTAATAGGTTCAAATCATAGGTTTCAATAGGTTATCAGTTAATAGGTTCAAATCATAG
>JAGFPH010000083.1:510125-525159 GCA_018207615.1 Philaenus spumarius
TGTCAGTTAATAGGTTCAAATCATAGGTTTTAATAAGTTGTCAGTTAGTAGGATCTAATCATAGTAGGATTAATAGGTTATCAGTTAATAGGTTCAAATCTTAGGTTTGAATAGGTTATCAGTTAGTAAGATCAAATACTAGGTTTTAATAGGTTGTCAGTTAATAGGTTCAAATAATAAGTTTCAATAGGTTATCAGTTAAAAGGTTCAAATAATAGGTTTTAATAGGGTATCATTTAATAGGTTCAAATCATTGGTTTTAATAGGTTATCAGTTAATAGGATCAAATACTAGGTTTTAATAGGTTATAAGTTAATAACTTCAAATCATAGGTTTTAATAGCTTATCAGTTAATAGATTCAAATAATACAAGGTTGTAATAGGTTAAATTAATAGGTTTGAATATGTTATGAGTTAATAGGTTCAAATCATAACTTATAATAGGTTATCAGTTGTTAGGTTCAACAAATATTTTTTAATAAGTTATCAGTTAATAGGTTCAAATAATATGTTTTAATAGGTTAACGGGTAATAAGTTCAAATATACCTGCTGTTTGAGATTTGTTTATTTTTAAGCTTCATGGCGCGAAACATAAGTCTCAAAATTTGGTAAACTTGTCTTACCTTATATATTTTAATTGCTGTATCTAACACAAAAAATAGATACTTAAAATTACATTTATAACAGGTATGACTTTTCAAAATGAGCAAGAACGTTTCCGATATAAATTAGCAATTTAGCTTCGCTCTCTAATCTGTTTTCTTGCTTTTTTTAGCCTTACAGTTTACTCGATACATTTGCATTTCTTAGAAATATATTCTGTTTTACGTTTTAGAGGACAAATTTAAGTTCCCTTATGGGATCCTTCGTATGTGTGTGGCATTGGAGAATTTTGCAATCATTTGACATAGTTGTAAATTTTCCAAAGTTATAAAGCATGGTGGTCCACGGTATTACAATAACCAGAACCCAAAAACTAAATTTAACGATAAAGTTTGAGACCGAAAAATAAATATTTGATGACATTAAGTACATAAAAATGTCATTTTATCGTTTGAAAAAGTTTCAGACCTAGAGCGATCCGTCCCCTGCACACTTCGCTCACCATTCCCGCGCCGTAGCAAATTGAAATAGGTTATTGTTTACTCCGATATTTCCACAGAAATAACGACTGGTTAGGACAGTGGCACTTATTCGTAGTAGGACCAGAAATTTTATTAGGACCCAACTTGGTAGGGTGGTGGGGATAGCGGTGACCTTAATCCTGGAGCGTGCCCAGGACAGGAATTTGTTAATACAATAGAGGTATATAAAAAAAAGTTTTGCTCAAAATCCCATTTACTTTCTATTTCCACAGTGCAGCTATAACCTCTTCTAGATTGCTTTACAAAAGATGTATCTAACCTTATATGCTTTACAAAAGATGTATATAACCTTATATCTAATCCTTTTTTGCATTTAAAAAGTTTAAAAAATATGATATATTTTTACGAAAAGGGGATGAAAGTGTTTTTTTTTTATGCTAGCCATCTGCAGTTACCTCCTTCCTACTGGAGTAAGGTAGAAAATAAAAAACGTCATCGATCGCAAACTGTATGTAAATTCTTCATGTTTTATTATCATTTTTAGTTATTTAGAATTTAACACTATCATGACAGCAGGTGAAATAATTCGACCACGCAGCTGAACCGCTGACGTGAGTTGAGCAAATTTCCAAAATTAAGTTTATAGGCCTATGTTTTAGGGGAAATTAGTCTATACACGACCGTGCTGAATAGCTGCAAAATGCATCGCACGCCATTCCGCATATTGGGAGTATCTTAAATACACAAACCATTGCGTGCTTCGCACGCCATTCCGCATGTTGGGAGTATATTCAACACACAAAGCATTGCGTGCTTCGCACGCCAACCCCACGGTAGAATCCACCACATGGCTTTGAACCGGGTACTTCTATGGTATTTTACGTTTTGATCGATTTTCGGGAAACTATATGTGCTATAAGGTCGCGTAAAAAAACAAAATGTGCAGAATAACATCCTACATTTATATTTGTTGAAAAACCTCAAAAACAAATTCATTCTCGTAGGAAAAATCTCGAAAAATAGTTAGTTCCGGTCAAAAAACGTTCTTCAGATTGTTGGATTTTTTTGGCTAAAGAACTCGTCCGAGCGACGTAGACAACCAACATGTGTACCAAATCGGACTTAAAATGCGGCCGCTAGAGTGTGAACACATATACAGTATACATATATATAGGCCTATATGATATTTAATGATACCCCAAAACGTGTTCTGGGGACCATGATCGGTGCTCATTTGCTACTCGCAACCTTAGGTCTCATAAGGGCCACCGCAATAGATTTTTCCTATGGAAATTCGCTAATAAAACACCGGAATTACAATTGATTTGTATTTTGTAAATTTTTTTACAAATTGTGTTGTAGTCTGAAATGCATAAGGAGTCTAAACTGGTTTTTGTTTTGTTTTTTAAACTGTTGTAACATACTATACAAAATAACATACAGTTGTAACCCATTTTTCAAAGAACGATGTAATTTCAACAAACATCAAAACATATTACATTTCAACCGTTAAATTTACAATGCGGAACCATAACCTGGTATTAGGTGAAGTTTTCGTAATTTTTTACATTGTTATTTGACTTGGCTTTGTGAAACCAAAATATTACCTACATCGTCTCACATTAAACACCAACATTTTTATCTTTTCGATGAATTAAGTACGAGTATTCGCTTCCACAAAATCACTTTTATTATGTAAACGCCCGAAAGTTAATCTTTTCAGAACCGTTATGATTTGATAAAGTCGGGTTAGCTCGTGTTAGCCAATGAGAGAAGCTGATGAAGTTATAAGGAAAGTTAATCCCGTTTGGAGTAAGGACTTTACGTCAATTAGAGCCGAAGCGTTAATCAACTTTGTTATATTGATTGTGTTCCTGTAATTGGCAAAGCGCGGCAACGCCGTTCTTTCTTTTCCTTTTATTTCACACGAAACGTAACCTTTCGCGCGAACCTGATCAATTTTCTAATTAGAAAAGTATAAATACGGACGTAAACTTTGTGTTATTGTATTGAACCAGGAAAAGTCCGAGTATGATTCTGTTTTCTTAACTTGACCGAGAACTAACCATCTGCCCTAGGACAATGACCATTGCGGGAATAAATTAAGCATTTGTGTTAAGGGCAAGGAAGTGATGGCTTCCAAATACAATAATACTGTATTTAAACCTATTAACTGATAAACTATTTAAACCTATTAATGTAAGATTTATAGGTCGTGCCCAAGGCGTATTAAAGAAGGTGTGTGCATCGAGGAGCGTAAACTCGTCCGGCTCGCGCAGCTACGTCACGTGTTACACATTGAACCAGTAGTTCCGAGCGCAATTGTAAGCTTTTGCTCAAACTGCGAATTAAATACTTTATGGTTGTCTAAAAATTATGTTTTTGGTATCGATGGAAAGGTAATAAAGTGAGCATTAAAATGATCTATGCCCATGGTCAAATATTCCTAGGCGTATCATTTTGAAACAAGTCTAAATCTAATATACGGGTTTGAATGACATAAAAATTACCCTAAGTGAGGAAGTTTTTTACTATTACTTTCGGGAGGCATTCAAAGACATAGAAATGTAGAGAATAAATTGTAGTAAATACTGACATAATTTTTTTTTATGAAAGTTGTAGCTGTCCTATATAAATAAGATTGTAATCAGAACCATACATAGTTACTCGCTTCTTGCGGTGATTGAATGTACGCTAATCTAATTTGTTATTAGTTCTAATTTCTCTTCGTTATTTATTATTCACATTGTTGTGAACAGGTAAATTTTGTTTAACCTATAAATATGAATTTTTAAAGAGTTGGCAAATTTAAGTAGCTCTATAGGGTAAATCCTTTTACCATCAATAAGTTGGTGATTTTTCCAGTTTATTGGTTTTGTTATGTTTACTAGGCCTACTAAATTTACTTTCAAAAATTGAAATTATCTAAAATTGTGATTTTTAGTTAGCCTACCCAAGGATAAATAATAAATAAAAATAAATATAAACTAATTATCAATGAAATAATTTAAAAATAGTAGTCTAGGTGATAAATAAAAAGTCGTGGTGAATACAACATTGAGTTTTATTTCAGTATTAACCCTAGATTACTTATGTAAAAATTTTGTCACGGTTACTTATGTATCTTAAATTTGACTAACAAATATTTTTTTTTTTACTGTACTAAAATAATTTTGTAATTATTTGTTTGAATTGTAATTGTATCCTAGCATATTTTAGGGTTATATATTTTTGTAAAAAGAGTTATACATCAAACTATTAAATAAAAAATAAATAAATAAATGATGACTACTTTTTATTTAAAAATAAAAAACAAGAAATTTGAAAATAATTAAAAATCGTATAAAAATTGTTTAAATATTTTTAAAACACATATTTATTGTAAATTCTTGAGTTGTACTACATTTTTTTTGTAAAATCAAAAGTTTTTTTCCCCTATGGTAAGTTCTGTTTTGTTACGTTTTTAAAAGGGTCGTGTTTTCTATATTGAAAAAATGATTTTCTTGTAAGCAGTGTTTGGCAATTATAATGCAATATAATGCTGATTTGTCGGGTCTATTGCACTTAAAGTGAGAGAAATGTTCTTTGGTTCTAATTCTTAAGTTTCTTATAGTTTGACCTACATATTTAACAAAAAGTAAATTAAAAGTGAAATTCAATAATAACCAATATTAATTTAAATACATAATATATTTCACTTACCCGTTTTTAAATTAATTTTGTCTTTTCTTCTGCACGCATTAATCCATTTATTTTGTAGATCAACATTTCTTGGGAATCGATGAAACCTTACTCTTAACAAACTGTCTTTTCGGGTTGAGTTATCGCAGCCAAACACGGCACAAGAAGGATTATAATTAATGGTTATTAATTATAAGAAATATTATTACAATAATAAACTATGTTGCCTATAATTATGACGTTAAAAATGCTTGAAGGTCGTACAAGTTTCGGCGGTAAATATGGCAAAGGAGTCTAGACTGGATATCCGACTGTGTAGCACGCTACGTCACGGGTAGGCTGGAGTGGAGGGAGAACCTGCGCATGCACACACCTTCTTTAATACGCCTTGGGTCGTGCCAACCTAACTCGAGGCAGGTCAAACTGACCCGGAGGGTTTATAACCACCCGTCCGCAATAGACCCTTTTACAATCCTATTAGCGACGCTTCCTTGAACGCCCTAGTTCAATATTAAAATAATTCGACCACGCAGCTGGACCGCTGACGTGAGTTGAGCAAATTTCCAAAATTAAGTTTATATGCCTATGTTTTAGGGTTTCAACCAACAATTTGGGAAATAGGTCTACTCACGAAGGCGTTAAACAGCTGTCTTTGTGTACGCAATATATTAGTAGCATTTGTTTCCTTCTAGTGGCCTCGCGAGTTTGCACCACTTGGCTTCAAACCGGGTACTTTTATGGTATTTTACGTTTTGATCGATTTTGGGGGAACCAAGCGAGCTATAAGGCCCCGTAAAAAAACAAAATGTGCACAATACCATCCTACATTTATATTTTTAGAAAAAACTTCATATATATTTATTTATATATGAATTTTAATAACACTCCCAAACGTGTTCTGGGGACCATGATCGGTACTCATTTGCTACTCTCGACCTTGGGTCTCACCATAAGGGCCACTGCAATAGCTCATTTTTCCTATGGAAATTCGAAAATAAAACTAACTATAATGTGATATACTGATTCACGAGTTCATAACGATGTAACAAACATTTATGTTTTTGTAGCCTACTGTTTCGATCGGACGTCTTTTACGGTTTTAATAGAGGATTTTTTTTAACGCGGAGTGTAGTTTTAAATTTTAGGTTCATTGCACTGCGGTAAAATATGTCCGATTGAGACGGGACAAAAACAGAAATGTTGGTTACGTAATTGTTCTTAATGGGCCTCTACCCTGTCCGCCATATTGAATCTGATTCCCATAAGAGCAATGCTACAGAATAAGTCATTTTTTAAGGCTCGGCTCCCTACATTCAAAACGGCGAAGTTGGACACCAATTTCAATGTTAAATAACCAAAACATACCTTCACTATTAGGCATATTTTTGTGTTGTTTCAAAAAACGAAAGCTGTATTTTTTTCCTTAAAGTAAAATAGATTGTGGGTGTTGATTGCTAAGGTTTTTTGCAATATCTTTTTTGCAACCGAGTAAATAATTAATAAAGTTTACTATTTTTACTATTTATATCATACGTTTATGAAAACAGTAACACGGTTTTTGAAAATGTATTCGGCAATCAACATCCGCACACGACAGTACTTCAAAGTGAAACCAAATTTTTTAATTTATTCCACGAATTAACGGGAAAAATGACTTATTCTGCAGCATCGCTCTTATGGGAATCAGAGTCAATATGGCGGACAGGGTAGCGCCCCCTTAATATGAACTCGTGAATACGACCATGGACCAAAGTTTTTTGAATACGTGATTTTATGTCGACTCCGTACGGTGATAGTGTGTTTGGGAACCGTTACTTCCTTCCACTTGTCCTCAACACCATTGTGTACTTTATTCCCACTATGGTTATTGTGATTGGTGAGTTGAGTGTATCGCATGTTTATGCGCTGCTATGAAACGATCGACTTCAAAAAATAAACCGTATTCTCCGTGAACACGGACGACATTACGGAACACTTCTCCGGTTGTTTTAACTTCGTTTGAAAAATTTAATTGTGTGCTTAAGACCACGCGGGAGAAGTGTAAACTTTTTAACACAACTTACGAAATGAGGAAGCATAATGTTCATTTCAGAGGTATTACTAATTAAAATATACATTGTATTAACATTAATAGATTCAGCCTATGATGTAGGACAATCTTTTGCACTTATAAACCCAACTCAAATAATATACTAAATTTTCAATGCGATCGTGGCCTATCCAGCTAAGGCGCTAGTATAATTATATATGTCGATGGACTCTGCTGGTTCGAATCTCGGCAAGACCAATACTTTTTTCAAACAGATGGAATAGAGCGTTTCACATTAGGAGCGTTTCACAAAATGTATGGTGAAACGCGTGACGATAAAATCCGATTCACCCCCAGCAACAAGAAAACTATATACTCTGCTATACACACACATATACACATTTTTGAACGTGGTGCACCTATAAGAAGTTTACACTTCAAAAATTCGACGAAAATTTGTTTAGAGTGGTCGATTAGCAGCAACAGTTAGGCTACATTCACAATAAGTGACATTAACGCTTTTAAATCCTGGATTATAAACTACCCGAAACCCAAAGCAGATTACGAAGTTATGAGAAAAATATTTTCCAAATATTCAAGGACATATTATTTCCGCCAACACCGAATGCATATAATAACCTCGCATTAGTCCTTTTCAAGACCCGTCGAACAGGCTCCGTTCGGTTCGCCGCCGTTAAATCCTTAAATTAGGAAAAACGAAACTGTGAGAATCGGTCCAGTCCTTCATTGTAATACCGCGGACCGTGAACCGTCAATTGCTTTTTAATTTGCCGTCTTCGAACCATCAAAAGAACATATTTTTATACATAATACGGTAGCAGCGTAGAAGTGCAGGGACGTAAGAAAGAAAATATTACAGAATGAAAGAATGCGATACAAAGAGAAATGAAAAAAGAAACAATGATTTTTTTACAGTAAAAAGATGATAGTTCATTGTTGGCACCGTGGTTAATCTGAAATGACTTTAGATGTTAGGGCTTCGAAACAATAGCGATGGCTGGGGACGTTTTTTGTATCTTAAGATGTCTGAGCGCTGATGAGCTGGGATTTAGATAATCTAGGGAGCACTGGTTTCATTTGTCGCCATTCGTTCGTTTAATCTACGCTCATTATAAGGGACCGGATCTTTTAGTTTATTAACAGTCGGTGGTGTTTGATTCCAAGGGTATTAATGGAAGGTCCAGTAGATTCCTGATTGTTTTGACATCTCTGTTTGCCCGTTCGTCACATCATTTTAGTTTCTTTATTTCACCATCTTTTATTATGAAAATCGATATGAGACGCTTTTAGTGCTACCGAAAGCAAAACCGAAGAAATATACAAACTTGAAATAACTTTCAATGCACGAGAAGGAGATGAAAAACGTTTAAAATGGGTTTTAAAGATTTGAAAATTATTGTTCCTTTAAATCATATGAGTAGGCCTACCTGTAACGCCAATGGTTTACGAAATTTAGCTTCTATACTTCCAGTAACAAACGGATCACAAATCGAAGTGGACCACTCGTAAAACTTCAGTTATACTATATGTTCTCTTACTTGGACGATATGAATGTGTGCATTTGTTTTAGAGTTCAAAACAAAGTTTCTTTCTTCTTTATTATACTACACCGAAAAGAGCTGTTTTCTTTACCTGTTCATAGACAAGTCAGTTCTTCTTTTTTCAGTGCACTACACAGATCATTTACTGTGCATTACAAAGTAAATTTACAGTTCACCATCTGATTACAAATAAATAAAAATGTAAATGTTCGTTTGTTCAAAATCTCAAATCTACGAAAATTCTTCACCGACTACTTTGAAATGTTTACACAACATTACATTCGAATACAAACAGGTTTTTATATACTTCTTTTAAAAACAGAAGCATCTATTGAACATAAAAACAACAAAAAGTGTACTAAATATTTAACAAAAATGTGAGCGCCATTAAATATGTTTATTGTGAAAACAGTAATCATCTGTTTGCCGTAATATTTCCATTAACACCTGATTTCAAACTTTGAAACAATTATTTGTATTTCTAACTTTTAGGTTAGGTTTTTGTAAAGAGCGCCATCTGTCGGACGTAAAAACAACACAAACTATACTAAGTATTGTATAGAAAAGGGAGCCCCATAATAAATAATTATTAAATATATTTAGTGTTGGTACAGCAATCAGCTTTTGCTCTAACAGTTGATTTCAAAATTTGAAACAACTATTTTATTTCTATCTTGTATTGTTTAGAACGGGGTTGGCTTGCGGAGCATGCAGGAGTCTCCCCTAGTTAAAAATAAAATAAACATTATGTAAACAGCTGATTACAACAAATCACATTTATTTATTACAGGTTAGATCCAAAGCCTTAAATAGTGTTCAAAGAAAACTATTTATTCTTTGAAATTTCAAACGAACACATTGTTTTTTATTAGTTTTTCAACATGTATGGTAAGGTGCTGACATCTATCTCCTCTGCTTCGCGTTAAAGATCATCGGTGTTTCATACTCCTTAAAAGACTCAATATTTAATGTTAACTCAAGGCGATGTATGTAACTAACGTTGAAGTTTATCCCGAAAAATAATGTGTCCATGTTGAGCAAACAAGCGGATCAGTTCATGCGCGTAATTTCTCCTTTTTATAAATAACGTTCAACCATCCTGGCTGCACGAGGTTGAGCATTATTAACATCAAAAATTAAGTTTTAACCTATTTCCTGGGGACATCATCAAACCTGATGGCAATATCCAGGTACATTCTCGAGGTTAAGTGATGAATCCTAAACAACACCAGAGTTTTTATATTCCTCTATATTTCTGCCAAGACCATTACTGCGTAAAATCACAGGATTTGGTCTCTGCATTCTCTTAATCGTCAATTATGATGATGCAGAACAAATTTCGTTCCGTCAAAACAATTATTAGTTCGTTATGATGGGAACGGTCACAGTCCTTGACCAATCATCATGTTCAAATTTCTTTACTCGATATAATGAACTAACTAAAAACTATAACTAGGGCAGGAAAAAATATAAATATACTACTACATTTTTGTTGAGGACAGACGAAGGAAGTTGACAACTCCGAAAACAAAATTCACTGAAAATAAAATATAGTTTTGATCAATTTAGATATGTTATATTTTCCCTGTAAATTATATGAGTAAAGTAACTAAAATAACTGTAAATATCTAAAATACTTTCGGAAATAGATTGAATGTGGGGGGGGGGGGGGGGGGGGGGGTAGCAATATTTTATATCTAGAAAACTTTATAATATTACACAATTTTTTGATCTCCTTAATTAAAGCCCTCTAAAACGATTATTCACACGGCAGATAAAATAAAATACATATTTTTGAGTTACCAATCTTTCCCCCCCAATTGAAATTTAGGAGTTTTTATTATTCTAATATATGCGAGTCAAATGTGCTACCTTTATGATTCAGACAAACGCCCAATGAGCGCGGCGTTATCGAAATAAAATCACTCTAACGACACAGCTTTACCAAAGTCTCCTACCCTCCAAACTGTTGACCGATCGCTTCCACAACCGTCCAATAGTTAATGGAAATCAAGCCGAACCTGCCCAATTACGTAATTCAAAGTTTAGCCCGGACATCACTACCTTGTAACAATGACTGACCGCATTGTAACATTTTTTAATTCAATGCCGGACCGGAGTTGAAACCACAAATTGGATCTGCGGTAAGGAAGGGGGCAGTGGGGGCATTGTTTTGTAAGTTTCCGGTGATTAAGAATCTCCTTTACTGACATGCACTTTAATATCAATCATAGTCACTCTGAATTATTGATTAAAAATAAAGTTTTATATCGGAGGAGGCTCGACACACAAACCGTGATTGGAAACTGTGATTATTTTTTCATTTAAAAATCCGACAGAACTCTGTCTAATGTCTGGTTTGGAAACAATTAGCTGTTTATAAAAGAAGTATACTTAAATGGGGTTTCTAAAAAAATTTATTTGATAAATACAATAAAACTGTCTTCGATTTTACCACAGGATGATTTATTAAAAACTTTGTACCGTATTAAAAAATTACAAAAATAAATTTTGTTTGTATTCTTAAATAGACAAATGATACTCCACTTGACATTATAATAAAATATTTATATTGGGGGTACCAATCTTTGCCCTAATAATTGTCCAGTAGATATAATTGAAAACGGGGGGAGGGGGTAGTAACTGAAAAGTATTCCGAAGTTTATGAAATTTTCACCAAGTCATTTCGGATACTCTGGGATGTAAAATGTGAGTTTTCGATCTCGAAGATCCTGTGCTAACTGGAGGGGGAGGGGAACCTCGACATTTTCAGGCTTTTTTGAGTTGTTAGCTGACATCTTGTTAACTACGCTTTTTTTTGTATTTTTGTACCATATTAAATTACAATGTTGTAGAACTTAAAATTTCCTTAAATTACAAGCGAAAAAACATAGACCAAGACCGGGAGTTGAACCCGGGACCTTTACGTCTCCGTTGTAATGCTGCGCCAACTGAGCTACCCTGATCGCTCCAGATATTGGTCGATGTTATCTCACTTGTATTGTTTTACCGCAAGTATCGACCAATATCTGGAGCGATCAGGGTAGCTCATTTGGCAGAGCATTACGACGGAAACGTAAAGTTCTCGGGTTCAACTTTTGGTCTTGGTCTATGTTTTTCCACTTGTAATTTAATTATATACAAGTGCTCCTTCCCCCCCCCCCTTCCCCCGAAGTCAAGACGGCCTATTCCAATTTGAGAAATGCATAAAACAACGGTTCTGTTTGACTCTGAAATAGAATAAACTGCAAGTTATATCATAAGGCTCTTTAATCAGCGGACCCCCAATCATGTAAAGTCAGATTGAAAGTTTACAACGTTAGAGTTTTGGGAGGGTTTTTTAAAGCATTTCTCAAATTGAAAAGGCGTATTGACTTCGGGAGGGGGTTCATAGTTTTTGATATTAGTGAATAACTAAACCTAGTTTTTCTGTTCATTTTTACATTTTGAGAGATTTATTCTTACTTTGACTGGCTGTATCTCGGTTAATATTCGGTTACAAAATACGTTTTACCAGTGAAATGTAAAGGAAATTCAATGCTTTACATCTTTGTAATACAATATCGTGCTTAAAAAAGGCTTAGTTTACAAGAAAAGCGACCAATTGAAAAAAGTCCGAAACTTTTGAGGTTTTTTGGCTCCCTCAAGATAGCTCAGGGTTCTCGAGGTCAAAAACTCAGATTCTATACCCCAGAGCACCCCCAAATGGCATGTAAAAATTTCATTTACTTCGGAATAATTTCCAGGTAAAAGGTGGATATCGACTGGGCTATAAAGTGCACAGTAAATTATTTTTTAACTATAATTATTTTAGTATTCGTGGGTTTTATGTTTTATAACTATACTAGGGGCTCTGACCCTGGACGCTTCGCGTCCCAACCCCGCCTCGACCTTCGGCCTCAGATTTCTGCTTCGCTTCGCTCGCAGTTGGAAAATTCTCCAAAGAATCTCGTTAATCTTTGGCTCGTTGGTACATAGACTTGTAAAATTATGAAACCAGGCTTAAATATATTAACAGTAATTACAAGATTAATTATAACCTCAAATACATGCTTTAGAAACGTGAGAGGCTTTCATTACGATTTTAGTCCTAGTTCTACTATCTTCTGTCAACTAAAGTTTTGAAACCAGACCTAAATATAGTAAAAATTATTGCAGGATTAACATAACCTCAATACTATGTTTCAGAAATGAGCCAGGCCTATATTACAAAATTGACTGTTTAGAATTTATCCATCTTTACCAAGTTTACCTTTTTTTTGACAAAATAAATTGTTAAATCAGACCCAATTTATTCTAATTCCAACGTGCTAAAACTGTATAAATTAGCTTGTTTTTTAACAGTTATTAAAAACTATCCAATGAATAGCTGATTTTGGATAATACTCAATCTCAGTTCTATTCCACTCTATTTCCAACGTTCTAAAACAGTATAAATTGGCTTGTTTATACACAGCTGTTTTGGTCACTTTATTTACTATTTCGTTGTTATTTTGTAACCAACATGGCAACCCATAAGACCCTATGTTAAAATTGTTCAACTTTTAAATTAGATTTTCTCAAAATATTGCGTTTTTACTCGAAATACAACTATATGGGTGAACTTAAATATCAAAACTACACCTAAATACAAAATTTCTTTGAATTCGTTAGAGCCGTTTTCGAGATCCGCGACAGATACAAAGATACAAGAATTGCTCATTTAAAGTAATAGGACTATATTTTATTGAGGTCGTTTTATTCGTTCTTAAAAAATTCGACTAATAGACAGACAAGTTTACTTTTAAGGTAAGAAACAATTTATTCTGACAGTCTTGTAAAATGGTAAAAACTACAAATTTTAGGAAATAAACGGTATTAAATTTGTATATTGGACATACTCATTCCCAAGATACGTATTCCTGCACAGATATAAAAACAAAAATACACGAAAAACTAACTTTAACCATAAAACGTTAACCGAATCAAATCTATAACGCGATTAGTTTCGAATTACGGTGTCTTAATGCTGTTACAACTGGAGTTATATTTGGTAATTCGTGAAGGAGGTTTTTTTTTGTCACCGCACGTGTTAATTTTCTACGTGAGACGACAAGTCCAATTAGCTGTACGCTAGTCGCCTCGGCCGTGCCTATATATATAACACTGTCATGGGAATGTTGCGAATAAAATTCAAACGAGTTTATTGCTTTTAGAAAATGGTGACAGATAATTTCACGCTAATTAAAAGTCCGGACCTATAAAATTAATGAGATACAGGGTGATGTCATTCGTGGGATAAAATATACGTAAAACGCTGCCCAGTAAACGTCTCGGGTGTACATCGGTCATTATCGGCCTTGATCGGGTCGTAGCCGGTCTTAATTAGATGTAATTTCGTTAGATTTAAAAAAAGATGTGCTCGTTAAATTTGTAATTTAGTAGTGTGGTCTGATTTGTTTAAGACATAACTTTTTATAATTTAAATATAGAGTCGTTTCTTTTAGATCGTGAGATATTCACGTTGTAGTCCCTCTGTATTTCAATTTGATAAAAATCCAATCAGTTTTTTTCAGTGATAACTAACATTAAAGTGTGCTTCAGCCTCATCTTGAAAAACAGTTTTTGCTCATATCTCTTAAATTTTGGATCTTATGACTAAAATGAATCTACCATCTGTATCTATGTATATAAAAGCCAAATCCACTGACTCACTGAACACGATTTCTCTAAAACTACTGAACAGAATGGAATGAAATTTTGTATGTAGCTTCCTCTAGGGCCGTGGGTGCTCTCTAACTCTAAGAAAGGTTTTCACAAAATTCGAAATCTTAGGGGGGGGATGTCAAATTTACTAAATCACGATTTCACTAAAACTACTGAACGGATTGGAATGAAATTTTGTATGTAGTTTCCTCTACGGCCATAAGTGCTCTCTAAGAAAGGTTGTTTAAGATTTAACTTTTTATAATTTAAATATAGAGTCGTCTATTTTAGATCGTGAGATATTCACGTTGTAGTCTCTGTATTTCAATTTGCTAAAAATCCAATCAGTTTTTTGTCAGTGGTAACTAGCAATAAAGTGTGCTTTAGCCTCATCTTGAAAAACAGTTTTTGCTCATATCTCTTAAGTTTTGGATCTTATGACTAAAATGAATCTACCATCTGTATCTATATATATATAAAAGCGAAATACCACTCACTCACTCACTCACTCATCACGATTTCTCAAAAACTACCGAACGAATTGAAATTAAATTTGGTATGTAGCTTCCTCTAGGGTCATAGGCGCTCGCTAAAAAATGGTTTAAAAAAATTCGAAATTTTAGGGGGGGTTTGGGGGGATCAAAGTTATTAAATCACGATTTCTTCAAAACTACCGAAACGATTGGAATGAAATTTGGTATGTAGCTTTCTTTATTGCCATAGGCGCTCACTAAGAAAGGGTAAGAAAAATTTCGAAATTTTAGGGGAGGTTGGGGGGGGTTAAACTTACTAAAAAAAAACGAACGGATTGGAATTAAATTTAGTATGTAACTTCCTCTAGGGTCATAGGTGCTCGCTAAGAAAGGGATTTAAAAAATTATAAATTTTATAGGGGGTTTAGGGGGGTCAAAGTTACTAAATCACGATTTCACTAAAACTACTGAACGGATTGGAATGAAATTTTGTATGTAGCTTCATACAGGCCGTAGGT
>JAGFPH010000083.1:525259-542006 GCA_018207615.1 Philaenus spumarius
ACGGATTGGAATGAAATTTTGTATGTAGCTTCATACAGGCCGTAGGTGCTCTCTAACTCTAAGAAAGGTTTTCACAAAATTCTAAATCTTAGGGGGGGTTTGGGGGGTCAAATTTACTAAATCACTATTTCTCTAAAACTACTGAACGGATTGGAATGAAATTTTGTATGTAGCTTCCTCTAGAGCCATAGGTGCTCTCTAAGAAAGGTTTAAAAAAAATCCAAATTTTAGAGGATGTTTGGTGTGTCAAATTTACTAAAAATCCCCATAAGAAATACATAGTGTTATATATTTATTGATATAATTTATTTTTTGTTAATATACATTTAACTTTGATTTGTCCATCCGTGCAAAGCCGGGTCGGGTTAGCTAGTCTAAATATAAGCAACTTTGTCCTTAAAGGCTGACGTAAAATTAACGTACAGCAAAACTTCTTAAGGTCAAAGTACACAAATTTTAAGTTATATTCTTCCGGGGTTATAATATAAGTTCACTAAGAAACGATTTTTCAAAATTTTAAAAGCGTAGAAATAGTGAAAATACGAGGGTTCATTTACACAGACCTATAACAGATCGAAGAGTTGATTCGAATCAAAATCTGAACAAAGCAATATTAGGTTAAACCTATGTACTGAACCCATACACCATACACGTTTGTTGTATGCATTTTAATTAATTACCAAAGCAAACGTTTAGCTAATAAAATAAAAGCAAACACAAATAAAAACATAAAATAATTAACGAAAAGACTGTATAATTCAAACATCTGTTGTTACATACTACAGATAAACAGCCGATTCGGTTCAAATGCTTAACAACAAATTTTAGGTTAGTCCCACATGGAACAAATACACGGTTCTTGAATGTATTTACATTCATTACCATAGCAAACAACTTAACAAGTTAGAATCAGTTAATTATTCTTTCTGACCAACAGCTTTTTTATGTAAGGTTATTATTGTAATATAAATAATATCCTCTATCAAGATTTAGTAGTCTAGCTTATAATAATATGCCTCCCTGTTAATGTCGCTACATACGAAGAAACACAATACAACACAGATTAAATAATATAAATAAAAAAATTCAAGAAAATAAAAACAAATATTTAAAATTAATCCATGAAAAACACAACTCGTCAATTTAATGACTTAACTGTTTTTGTTGTTCTGCCTTATGGACTGGTTATAATATACTTATAATTAAATATCTTATTTATACAATTGCTCGCAGTCCAGTAAACGCTGTTTATCAATCGGTGACGACGACCGTTTAGCCTATTTTGTTCAGGCATTGTCAAAACTTGTTAGGATATAGCATTTAATTTAAATGCTAGTCAACTTTAAAATTACACAAAATACACAACACAGTTGTATAAATAAGGTATTTATTTAATTATAAGTAAATTTAATGACTTTATCGCCCATCTTGTAAATTCAGCAATACAGTATACGAAATGGACGAGTGGTTACAGCGATGTTCAAATGTAATAATACTGTAATAACTTACTCCGTTTTTAGCGCTGGACCCTTGTCTACCTAGTAGAAGGTACGAAGTAAACCCCTCCAGCCTCTCTAAGGCCTCCTGTTCGGTTCATTAGTATTTCAGGTGCTTTATTTAATTTGTAAAAATGTTGTTATAGAAAGAAAAATCCTTTATTTTCATAGAGACACAAAGTCGTGTTTATATTTACATAACTTCTGCTACACATAAAACAAACTAAAAAAGGAAAAACAAATTACAAAGCTAAAACACGAAACAATTAATATTCTCCATGAGAAATGTAGGAAACCCTATAGGCTCGGGCAGTTTCGTGTTCTCCAACAAAATAAATACTAGCAAACCCTGGCTTGCAAGACTACACTAGAACAAATAGAGGACCATTATAAAATAAACAAAAATCTACAAAAAACTGAATAAAAAATAAATTTAAAATAAAATTCAAAAATATTCGAGAATTATTTGACAGAGCTCAGTGATATTGCAAAAAACACACACAATAGAACCAACGCACAAACAAGATCGTAAACAATTCACAAATATCAAACAAATAGGCTTCTTTGAGAAAACACTCCACATCATTTAGAGAAAAGAACCAGGTTTTAATTTTCATTAGAAAATTTTGTTTTGAATTTAATTTCTTTTAAAAAGGCAGGAATCCTATGAAAAATTGTTGGTCCAAAATAGAAATAATAGAAGCTCACAAAAGCTTCCTTGAAAGGGCTCGGCAAATATGTATTACACATTTAGACCGTAGTGTTTGTAAATTCTCATGAGATAAATTCTCTTCACTTCTAAAATAATACAACATTAATACTTTAAATATATAGATGCAATCTTAAAGGACGGTGTTTTAATGAGGTAAAGACTCCTAACAGTATTAAAGAGTGGACATTTCTATACTCTATTCCACCAGCTGTGGCACCTGATGGATTAGGAGACCCTTTACTTTCTCAAGCGCACTCACAGCGCCTGGGTATGACCAATCCGACCAGGCAGATGACTCAACACTGGGGAGTCCAGTAAGCAATTGCTGATTTGATAAATCAAAAATTTTAACAAATTTAAATGTCGTATTTGAAATCTTCGTTAAATATACAATTTAATATTAGTTCTAATTATAATAGATTTTTTTATTTGTCAGATTTACTTATTAATTATAATAATCTTGTTTAAAATCACAGGACTTATGCGTTTTTCTAAAAAGAAACCGCTTTGTTTGGACTCATTACTATGCATTATATTATCATAATCATGCCGTGTTTGGTGTCATTTTCTTTTAAATTTAACGAAGATTTCAAATATGAATTTTAAATTTATTAAAATTTGTGTTTGATCAAATCAGCAGTTGCTTATTGGACGCCCCAGTGTATGAGTCATCTACCTGGCTGCCGGGCCAGATGCGTTGGTGTGTTTGTGTAAGGGGATTTCAGGTACCACGGATGGTGGAATAGGGTATAGGCAGTTTCCTTATGAGACTTTTCTGTTGTATCACTATCGGCCTTACATTTTCAAAGTAAGTGCCACACCGACATTCAATACCGAACTGAATGCTGGAATCTACCAAAGCATAATATATTGTTTCAGTCATATGGGACACACGTTTCTTGACAGTTAGAACCTACAAAAACTTGTAAATAACTCTTGTTTCAATGTAGTGTATTAACATGCATTTTCCTTTGATAGAATAAAACTTGAGCACAGAATCTCACAAATAATACGTGTATTAACCCAAACGCGTTTCAACGACAAAGTCGCCATCTTCAGTGATGCTCGAGCTAAAAAAATATTAGTGAGTTATAGTTTGATTATTGTAGCTAGTGCATCACTGAAGTTGGCGACTTTGTCGTTGAAAGACTTTTTAATTAATTAAAGTATTAGTTGTAAGATCCCGTGTTCAAGTTTTATTCTATCAATATTTTATCTTCTCACAAGTCAAGCTCAATATTTTTTTATTATGCATTTTCCTGTTTAATCTTTGATCGATAAAAACTTATAAACTTTGTTATTGAAACCTGGTCGAAGAGACTGTTCGCTCCCCTCTAAGATTTAATAAAGTAGGCAAAACGAAACTTTCTCTGTATTCGTAAATTAACATAGAAATTTGTATTATTGTTTTGTGTGAAAACATTAAATAATGATATATGAATGTTAATTTTTAGTATATAACTATTTTCAATCAAATAATCACTGTAGAATTATTTTACAATAAGGATTTCTGATTTCACTCAGCCTAATCTTTCAACGATACTCTTTAAAGACCCTTCGTTGAAACTGTCACATTTTTAATGCAAATGCTTTTGCTCATCGTCTCTGCACATAATTCCCCAAACCACACACTTTGTGTGTTTGTGTGCGTGTGTAAATGTGTGTGTTTATAAAATTTTAATGTTTTTAATGTTCGACGAACTCACCAGAGGGATGACCAGATGATGGAGTTACGGCTCCGAAACATGTCGTCTTAAACTAAACGACAAGGAGTCACAAGACGGACTTAAGGTAAATAATTAGTATTATTACACACACTTTACCAAGATCTTAAAAAAGACCTCAACCCAGTAAGACACTTCTAGCTGCGCCCGGAGTTAATCAATCCAAACAACAGACTTCACACTGAAATTTCCATAATTTATTTGTTATTGTTCCCAGAACGGAAGGCATGATTTATTAAGAAAAGCCCTTTGTCCAGCGGTTCATGGGTGTTGGCCAGGACAACAATGGGTCCAGGAACTTACCTGCGAGTAGCCACAAGGGGATGTCCATTATACTGTGTAAATAATGTTCTCTCCCTACCTCGCCCTTAAATAAGGGTCGACGGATCAAACACCTAAACGGACCCCACAGGCGGACGACCATTAGTGAAAGATAACGCGTCAAAACATTGTCAACGGGGAAATGTAAGTTTGAGGAGTTTATCGGAAGATACTCCGCAATGAGGATGTTTGCAAATAATTGTCCAAACGTAGATTAATCAACACATCAAGAAAACACTACGTTGTCAAAATGTAAATTAAACCTTCAAGTTTTAAATATATTTCCTACTTCTTAAAATGGTTGATCAACATTTTCTGTCTCTACCGATATATTTTCTGCATACCCGGATTTCCAATTTGGATATTTATTTTACCAAGGCCCAATATTTCTTCCCCATTGATCGCCTGGCTTCCATAGTTCACTGAAAACTCATTTCTAATTATTTTCATTTTCTCTTTTACGAATCATCTACAGGTATTCGCAATATTCTTACGCCTCCAGCCTTGGTTTATTCCTCCATGTTATTCCTGAATTTGTTTGCATCAGCAATCCTTCCCCACTAACGTTCATATTCCTTTTCTGACAGTGAACATTCTTAAATCCTTTCTGTTTCTTCCTTCATAAGAATTAAAAACGAATGAAGACGAAGTGGACATTGTATAGTCCAAGTAAACAGCCTACGTAAGTTGTGTGTAAACCTCCATCTGTAGATGACTTGGCAAGCGCCTTTAGCCTCTCAATGACTCTGCTTCCCTGTCACTTCCACAAATTGAATATATGCTCTTACTTAGGCTGTTTTTTGCTGGGTTCGCTTGAAACACAGTTACGAAGGTTCGAGTCTATTTGCTGATTTTCTGTTTCTGGGCGTTACTCAAACTAAAATTAAATAAATAAAAACGCTTGTTCCTTTCATTGCTTGTACTCGTAATTGATTAATCAGTCTTTCTCTTCGCATTCTTTCCGCACGTCACACCATCCTTGTAAGCAGTGTTTCATATATTTATAAACTCTTTTTTTTTTAAGAACACTTTTACTCGTTTTTAGTTGCAATTTTCGACTGCAATTTTTATGTTCTTTTTTATTATTTGAAATAAAAATAGAATGCAGAGGAGTCTCTTTTTTGAAAAATAAGCTGTTATAGGTGTTAAAAATGTCTTGTCTAGTGTGTAAAATAAAAAAAGGATCAAGTTTCAAAACAAATTTATTCGTTTCTTTAAGTGTTATGGGAATTACATAAATTTTACTTTTCTGCGGAATTGCCTTCTTAAGGCTTCTTTTATTCACCGCAACAGGTCGCCGCGATTTTGTAAGTGCATTGCCCTAAATAGGTTCTTTTATTCAAAAAGGAACGGTCTCAGAAGTAGCGGTGTGTCGCAACGTTTTGTAAATTCAGTCGCCTGCACTTAGAAATCGCTGGCAGGGAGCGATACCTATATGCATTGGGTTGTATAGAACCGTTTATTCCACGCGACAGCCCGCTCCTGCTGTAGCATTGCTGCCAACCCAAGCCACCTCGAACGTCACAACACTTGGCCTTGTTATTCGGCTGTGCGTACTGAATGTGGTTGGCAACACTTTTACCCCCTCCACGCGACACCGATCGATCGCAGCGACATGCCGCGTGCAAATTTGGGACAGCGATCGGCCGCAGCGACGGATCGCTGCGACCTGTCGCGGTGAATAAAAGAAGCCTTAGGTCGTAGTTTAACGGAATCATATATTGGTCGTGTCACCCAATACGTGGATCTCAGCCCAGTACTTGCTTCATTTTACCATCTGATTCTGTGTGTTGAAGATTTATAAGTAGGTGCTTTCAAAGATGGGGGCTAAACGTATGAGTTAATGTTTTTTGTACCCCTCCTATTCGAATGGAAATCTAATTAATATTCACCCACCCCACTGCATATCGCTGTAAGCTAACACTAATTTCGCCACAAACCGACATCTAGAAAAGCTTTTTAACTTAATAATAATTCGACCACGCAGCTGAAACGCTGACGTAAGTTGAGCAAATTTCCAAAATTAAGTTTATAGGCCTATGTTTTAGGGTGTCAACCAACAATTTTTGAAATAGGTCTATTCACGGAGGTGTTGAATATCTGCAAAATGCTTCGCACGCCATTCCACATATTAGTAATATCTTCATCTTCAATACACAAAGCATTGCGTGCTTCGCACGCCAATGCCCGTATTGCAATACACCGCCAACCCCACGGTAGAATCCACCACATGACTTTGAACCGGGTACTTTTATGGTATTTTACGTTTTGATAAATTTTGGGGGAACCAAGCGAGCTATAAGGTCGCGTAAAAAAAAATGTGCAGAATAACATCCTACATTTATATTTGTGGAAAAAACTTTAAAAAAAAATAATTCCCACACGAAAAATCTAAAAAAATAGTTATTTTCGGTAAAAAAAAACGTGCTACCGGTTGTTGGATTTTGTTGCCTAACGAACTCGTCCGAGCGACGTAGACAATCAACATGTGTACCAAATTTGAACCAAATCGGACTTAAAATGCGGCCGATAGAGTGCGAACACATATATATATGATTTTTAACGACATCCTAAAACGTGTTCTGGGGACCGTGATCGGTGCTCATTTGCTACCTTGGATCTTACCATAAGGGCCACTGCAATAGCTCATTTTTTCTATGGAAATTTGCTAATAATTCGACCACGCAGCTGAACCGCTGCCGTGAGTTGAGCGAATTTAAAAAATAAAATTTATATGATTTAGGGTTTCAACCAGCTATTTGAGAAATTAGTCTACTCTCGAAGGAGCTGAATAGCCGCCTGCGTGTATGAAATATATTAGTAGAATTTGTTTACATCTTTTCCTTTAGTCCCGGCTCTCACTTTGTTTCTTTCCCCTCGAAGCGGAAAAACTCTCTTTGAGAGTTTGCATCTTCATCTTGCAAGCTCGGATTATGGGCTATTACTAGACAAACTCGCAAACGTCCTACTTGGTTTTTAACCGGGTACTTTTATTGTATTTTACGTTTTGGTCTATTTGGGGGGCGGGGTGGGGGACGATGGGCATAAGGTTGTATAAAAAAAAAAAATGTTCAGAATAATATCCTTTATTTTATTTTGTTTACATAAAAACCAAAAATAATTTAATTCTAGTACGAAAAATCTGACAAAATTGAATTCCAGTCGAAAAAATTGTTGGATTTTTGGCTAACGAACTCGTCTTAGAAAACCAACATGTGTACCAAATCGGACGTAAAATGCTGTAGTCGGAGTGCGAACACATATATTCACATACTATGTATTAACATTTTAATGATATCCCAAAACGTGTCCTGGGGACTTTGATCGGTGCTCATTGACTACTTTCGACCTTAGGTCGCACCATAAGCGTCACTGCCGTCATTTCTCCTATGGAAATTCGCTAATAAATCTCTGGTATGAATGTAGTCCCATCTCTGGATGGTTCGGAAGTTTAGCAAATAGCGGCCAAATATGCTCATTCAAAATGACCGAAGAATTCGTATTTTCTCAGACAATGTCTGTTGAGTAGTGTAAAAACCCTCTGAGGATGATGACCATGTCATCGAAATGTACATAAGGGTAAGGTATTAAACTTAACTTACAATTTAGTTGTTTAGTTATAGTTTTTGTTCCTTGTTTTGTGGTTGGGGTTTTTATTTAAATCAATGTCTGTTGAATAAAAAAATAAGCAAAAGCTTTCAGCATTTAGTCTTAGCTTTAGCTTTCACTATTAAGTAAAAGCTTTTAGTCTTAGCACTTGGTTAAAGCATAGATCATGAATAATAAAATAGATCATGCATGCATAGGGGGGCTGTGTGCCTAAAAAAAGGTTGTCGGGAAAATAGTGCATGATCACGCAGCGAGATAGCGCTAGGGAGAAATCATTGGTAGCATTGGTGTTTCACACAGCTTCCGTCGTTTCCCCAATAGATAGCGCCACTATCGTCGAATTTCCAGTGGGATGAAATATTACATTGGATCGGAGTTCTATTAGGTTATCCAAATACAGTGGTTAAAGTGAGGTGAATAACCTTTAGCTAAGGCTAGTTATCAAAACCTGAAAAATTTTAGCCAAAGATTAAAATCTGTCGTATGTTTTAAGTTATAGCTTTTGCTTATTTTTTATTCAACAGACACAATGGGTTAACCTATCATCTCCTATCATAAACAAACATAACCCAACCTAACCTAACTTAAGCTAACATAACTATACCTAACATAAATTAAACTTACTTAACATAATATACTAAGTTAACATAACCTAATCCTTAACTGAAGTACTTACCGTCTTTAATATTACTTTTCGCCTAGTATCGACGACAGTTTCGGCCATTCAGCCATCTTCGTGTTAGTTCAGGTTTTCCTTCGTCGTAGTAGCTAAAGGGCTTTAAAAATACTTTCATCGCAAATCACTAGATTTGAACATTTAAAATCGGCGTTAAATCGTGCCTTATTCGGTGCATCTAAAAGTCTCTTAAAAGACCTTTTACACGTTTAAATATTACTAGCTAACCCGTATGGTGTTGCCCGTGGTGGTTGGTATTTTCAGTCTTTTTAACGTAATTGTATTCTTTTTAAGTGTTCAGTCAGTGAGTGGTATTTGGCTTTTATATATATAGATCTTAAATAATAAAAGCACTATTTTCATAATAATAAAAGATCTGGAATTATGATTTTAGTAAAATTGATCCCCCCAAACCCCTCCTAAAATTTCAAAATTATTCATACATTTTCTTAGTGAGCACCTATGGCCCTAGATGAAGCTACATACCAAATTTCATTCCAATCCGTTCGGTAGTTTTGAAGAAATCGTGATTTAATAACTTTAACCCCCCCCCCAAACCGCCCTAAAATTTGGAATTTTTTTAAATCCTTTCTTAGCGAACATACCAAATTTCATTCCAATCTGTTCGGTAATTTTGAGAAATCGTGATTTAGTAAGTTTTACCCCCCCCCCAACCCCCCTAAAATTTCCAATTTTTTAAAACCCTTTTTTATTGAACACTTATGGCCCTAGAGGAAGCTACATACCAAATTTAATTTCAATCCGTTCGGTAGTTTTTGAGAAATCGTGATGAGTGAGTGAGTGGTATTTCGCTTTTATATATATAGATGTAGGCTACTCATAATTTCTTTTCACAAATATATTTCCGCATGAAACAATTTATAAAGTATACTAACCTTCACAACTAAAAAAACTTTAAGAGCTCTTAAAATGTATCGAAGTAATCATTTTCGGGCTATAAATATTTTCCTAGAATTTTTATTGTTAAAATTAGCTATTTTAGAACTTTATATTCCCAAACAAACACTGTGATCAAATTTTGTTTATTCCGTTCTTATAAACTAATCCCCAAACCAATTGAGTTTAACGCTCCTAAACTAAACTAGGACAACATAATCGAAACATTGCGTCGAAATAAACAACATATCCACTGTAAATACGTTTAGTCAAAGTATGTAAATACATCGATTTAGAAGGCAATCGATTAAGACTCGAGAATGACAATGCTATTTGTTTTTCTTTAGGCGCCACGGCAAAGAACTAGGCTACAATCAAATTTAACGATTCAGCGATTTTCTTTCTTCACTATTGTACGCAGTCAACCTTTAATTTCTTATTTTATATTCAAGGAATTTCTTTTGTCTAGAACAAGACTGTTGTTATTTGCATCGCATCCGATGATCTGATGTATGTTTTAAATTGAGGACTGCGAAGTCATAAATGTAATAGAGGTAGACTTACAGAACGGTTTTGTAATTTGCGTTCTATAAGCGTTGTTCATCGATCGGTTTGTATCACTGATGTGTGTTGTTTATATTGGCGTATGAATACATGCATTTACATTGCAGAATTTGTTGACTACAAGGTGTCCGAACGTACTGGGACCTCTTAAGACGTGTTTAAACTGTGGAAATACTATGTTCATTCACGATGTTAAGTACTTAATGAAAATAATCTTGACCATTTTGAAAGCGAAAGCTCTGGTGATCAACGTAAACTGTTTAACAGTAAAAGCATTTATGTCATATTTAATTGTAACGTGTCTTTAAGTGGTTGAACATTGTTTTCTTTAACGCAAGCAATTAAAGTAAAAGAAACAACTGATAAAACGTCATACAAATAAAATAGTTAAGTATAAAAAAAAATACACAGTAGCCTTATAATATATTTTATTACTTAAAATAAGGAACTAACGTAAAATTCCGTCACTAACATATAACAGCGGAACTAATGTAAAATTACGCAACTAACGTAAAATATCATGATTAAAGTAAAATCGCGGAACTAACGTACAGTGGTGAGTGATTAACGTAAATTAGAAAAATCAACGTGAAATGACGAAGTTAAAGTAATACGGCATGGTTCACTTTAAATTGAGTGGTTCTTACAAAATGAAGCAATTAACGTCAAATAACGCGATTAACGTAAAATATCGTGAATTAAGTGAAATGGCAGAATTAACGTACTGTAGTGTAATTAACGTTAAATGACGTGATTAACGTTAAATGACGTGATTATCGTAAAATAGCAAAATCAACGTGAAATGACGAGAATAAAATGACATGGTTCACGTTAAATTGCGCGGTTCTCATAAAATGAAGCAATTAACGTCAAATAACGCGATTAACGAAAAATATCGTGAATTAAGTGAAATGGCAGAATTAACGTACAGTAGCGTAATTAACGTAAAATGACGTGATTAACCTTAAATGCCGTGATTAACGTATAATAACAAAATCAACGTAAAATGACGAGATTAAAGTAAAGTAGCATGATTCACGTTAAACTGCGTGGTTCTCATAAAATGAAGCAATTAACGTCAAATGACGTGATTAAAGTAAAATGACGCACTTTTTGACTGTCTGCTAAGATTACCGGACCCTGTAAAATATAAATTTAACACAACTATTACAAAAGCACCCAACATACGCGTTTGACCCCAGTTTTAATCACCATGGAATGAATACTCCCAAAATTTAGGATATCCAGATGACTCGGACCACGACGAAATTACATTAAAATTAATCTGTTCCAACGTGGTCATAACAAACAATAAGAGTTCCCCCAGTATTAATGCATCTGTTGTAGAAATCCAAGTAAATCTGGCAACTATTGTGGCGAAGGCTATTAGGTTCGCCAAATGAGAGGGAAATATAACATCAATTATTACCAGAGGTGACATTTCTTGTATTCAACAAAGATTATGGCTTAGGGGCTATTGTTAGAGAGATTTGGAGTCCCCGTGGAGTATGACGAAGGTCATGGATGTTTTTCTGTCCCAACACGTCCAAAAATAACAGTTACACAAAAGATCACTTGAACGTTGGGGGTAGTAAATTTGTTAATTTAGTTTTTCTAAGAAAGTAATAATAATAATTATCAAAAATACTGTAATTATACAACCTTAATTGAATGCAAATTAAATTATAATTATTTTAAAATAATACCTCGTAGGTAGTAAAACTTAGATAATTTTTGTGAAGCGAAAAAATGAAACGCTTTAGTACTGTAATTACTTTTAGTTTCGTATCACTGAATTACTCGTATTATCAGGTTCACTGTGGCCGGAGTGAGAGCCACTACTTCACACCGAATCAGTTAACCGAGGCAAGCGTGTTTCACATTTTCGTTTTCATATCATAGTCCAGTCAACGAAAAGTTGTAGAGGGAAATGGAAGGATCACAATTTTTTACGTGGGACATTGTTTGGACTAGTTAGGAGGTAAACATACTGAAAGTCCCCACTCCTAGCAAGTGAGCGGGGTGCAGGGGAGCTCGTATAAGGACCCTTTTTTCGGTATTTCACTTATATCTAAAAAAACTATGCGTTTTAGCGATAATACCATTCTATACAAAGTTAAAGCTCACAAAATGTGCTACCAGATTGAATATGATAATTGTTTCGCTATCTCGCGTAGTTTCCGAAATATCCACGTTCAAAATCCACTTACTTTTCTAACTTTTCAGCCTTCGTCCTACAAAAACGTTATAAAGATGCAAGTTGTAGAACGTTAAATTTCCTTCAAGAATATATGGCATTTTATAGTACTACCTTACAATACACGCCTCATGCGTTCCTTCGATCGCTTCGCTCGCAACGTATAAACTTGGCCGTTGGCATCGGATCTGAAGATGCCCCCACTTGTATTTGAACCGGGTATTTTTATGGTATTTTACGTTTTGATCGATTTTTCGGAAACCAAGTGAGCTATAAAAAAGTTTCTTTCTTCCCGTCACAAAAAAAAGTACTTCCGGTTGTTGGATTTTGCTACAAACTCGTCCGACCGATTTAGACAACCAACGTGTGTACCAAATTTGGACAAAATCGGACTTATTTGCGGCTGTTAGAGTGCGAACCCATACGTATGTAACGGCTCCCACTTCTTCTGGTCCGGCACACCTATGTCCGGCTCCCCGAAGCGGCGTTTGCCCTGGTCGGGCTGTGCTTTTCGGCTCTCTCGCGAGCGTACAAGCTATGTCAGGATGGTGGCGGTGAAGGTAGGCTCTTCAATGAATTGGTAAACTCATGGAAAGTTCAATACGTTTTATTGAATCGATACAAACTTCTCTGTTGGTTCCGAATTAAAATTACGCCATGACTCCAAAGCAAGGTTAATAATATACTATGTCCGCTGTTAGTGGACCCTTTATTATTAATTATTACTACTTATTATTTATTAATTATTTACGAGGTGAGGGGTACCTGTCACACATATAGTCTATATAATTTTTAATGACTCCCCAAAACGTGTTCTGGGGTCCATGTTCAGTGCTCATTTACTATTACCAACCTTTTGTCTCACCAAAAGGGTCACTGCAATAGCTTCCCCTATCGAGCTAAAAAGATAACACGAAAACATAGACATAATAAAACAAGTCGATGTAGACAACATGGGCAATTTTCCATCTATGTTATACAAACATCGGTCTTACATCAACGATGCTCATCCCTTTAGCTCAGACAACATAGTCCAGTAGTCCGGTAAAGCTACCGTTACAAGTAGCCGTTGTAATACTACGCGTATAAGAAGGCATTAGTACGGCATTATAGTACAATTAGACCAGACTGAGGGTAATTCCCCTAATTCTAACTCAAACTGGTTTTTCCCTTAGACAAACTATCTTTGCTAGGTAGTCGAGAGGGTTCCATTTTGGCAGAGGAGTTCCTTCTTACTTCCTCTGCACAAGGTGTTCTTAAATCTGAATAAGTTGGTCTTGATGGATTATTTTGTGTTAAAAAACCATACAGGGTTGCCAACATTACAACTTAACTTTCCAATTACTATATAGTGAAATATTAAAAGTAACCCCTATTGAAATTTAGGGATGGAATACATAACTTTACAACGTGTTTACTATTGTATAATATTTTTCTGATACAACTATTCAGGTGCTTTAGTTAATTTAACATCGATTTAGTTCTAACATCAAAGTGTTTGACTTTTGGAAAAGTAAAAAGGAACAAGTATTTAATTATGCAAAATTACAAACAAATTAGAATTATTTTGTATTGTAAAAATGTAATTTAGATACCTCTAAGTCGTATAATTAACTGTTAATTCTCCCGTTAATGGATGAAAGATCGTGGGCGCGCTCACGCAGTTTGCTATAGTTGGAACTTGCAAAACAGTTCTTTAGCTGACACTCCTCCACATTAAGTCTAACGGGTATATAAGTTAATACGTTACTAAAATAAAGAAGAAAAACTTGGTAAAAATTGTTTACGATTCATAACCAATTGGTAATTCATACCACCTTTACAACCTTAGTACCACCTTTGCCACCTTAATAACACTTTTAGCATCTTAGTAACACCTTTGCCACCTTAGTAACACCTTTACCAACTTAGTAACACCTTTATCACCTTCCTACACCTATACCAACTTAGTAACAATTTTACCACCATAGGCATATAACCTATACCTACTTAGTAACACCTTTACCACCTTACTAACACCTTACCACCTTAGTAAAACCTTTACCACCTTAGTAACACCTTTACCACCATAATATTACCTATACCACCTTAATAACACCTTTACCAACTTAGTAACACCTTTACCACCTTCCTACACCTTTACCAACTTACTAACACCTTTACCACCATAATATTACCTATATCACCTTAGTAACACCTTTACCACATTAGTACCTTCTTCAAAAACGTGTTAGGCTACCTCCTTCACCATCGTATTACCACCCTTACCACCTGAGTAACACCGTTTCGACCTTAGTACCACCTAACACCTTTACAACCTTAGTAACACCTTTACCACAATAGTACCTTCTTCAAAAACGTATTACCTCCTTCACCATCGTAGTACCACCCTTACCACCTGAGTAACACCTTTACGAGAGAATACGAAAAACTCCAAGAACATATTCTAAAATCCTAAATTGTACTCCTATTGATTGAAACTACAACAATTGTTCATTAAATTAATTTAACTATGTCAGGCCTAAGTATCACAGGTTTTACGTTAAAGTAAAATGTTTTATATCCCTGATATAATATTATTAGTAGCCAACCTTTTGCTCTCCTCTAAGCACTGATTGTATGTCTTTTAATAAAGAGTAGGATTATTCATAACCTCAAATCTCAGGTAGTAAACTGTATTGAATGTCTAAATCAAATTGTTAAGTTATGTAGGGTTAAAGAACCAGAATAACTGAGGCCTACCCTAAACAAAAACATAACCTATTATTTTAATTTGAGTTTCCGGGTATTTCAGTCGTTAATGGTAATGCAACCGAGCAATATCCTACATACTGTTTAGAGGTGTTAGAGTACCAGCACTATGCAGTTTTTTCTTTTAAATGCACAAACGTTTTAAATTGAAATGTATTGTTTAAATTGAAAAAAAAAACTATTTCACTGTTTATTGGCATACTTAATCTATGAAATTATTGGTAAGTTTTAGTTTGATACCTTAAACCTGTGTCCATGCTCTTAGGTTGTTTTATACGGAGTTCAAATTTGTTGTATTTCTTTACACACACAACCGCTTTAAATTAATGAATATTACCCATTGGTTAAAGTTTCATATATTGCTATTTAAAGACGCAATATGACTACAAATAATTTAAAATTTCCTGTGCACATAAATAAATCCAGTTACCATCAATCTCGTAAATAATGTATCCACAAATAAAGTACATTTCTCATTAGTACATTTGTGAAAATCAACTAAGAAATACCTAAAATTATAATCTATGGCTTTTAGGAGTTCAGATCTAGCAACTTGTTCATCATAATATAAAATATTAAATGGTATATACGATTTAATTTTAAACATATATACATAATACATAAAATTAATAATAAATAAATAAAAAATAAAATTAAAAGCATTTTCCTTTGTATTTTTTATAATTAATTTTACAATTCCTAAAAAAATAAAAAGTTTAATTTAATTTTTAAACATTTAATTTGTGCGTAATACGTATAGTTCGACTAATTATAAAAATACATAGTTCCTTTCGAATACTTTAAAACGATTTTATGTCCATCTGGGATGAAAAATGTTACTGTTACATTTAAAGCAAAGCCAAAGATACGTTAATCAATACCCTTAGAAAGGCTCGAAGGGTAACCCAAGAATAAAAACAAAACCGGACCTGAATATCTATGAATAGATAAAGCCCAATGTAAAGCCGCGTTACGTCATTGCCGCCATCCAAGTGTGACAAAAAGAAAAAGGATATGTTAACAATAGTGGAAGATAAGCGAGATCTCTTAAAACATAAAATATTTCCAACAGGGCAAGAACAATGCGGTCCACGAGAAAACACAAAAGCAGATGATATTACAGAGTGGGGCGGGGGGAACGGAGGGGGACGATATGAGCAAAGCGAAGGGGGAAAGCAATAAAACAAGACGATACTATCTGTAAATTAGAAGGACCTAAGTTTATGTCAGTTGTAGGGAATTTTTCAAATCTTAAACTAAAATCCGAGGCTTCGCTGTCAGCGACCTCCTTTTATAACTTATTGATGGAAGTTTATATTTGAGAATTTCCACAGTTATATTAAGTTCAGACCTGCAGCACGTTCCATAAAACTACTAAAAAACTTCTTCTTGTGTAGAGTAAATAATTTCTCTTTTATAAAGTACTTTTTACTTATAAAATAAAACAGCTGACGTAATCAGTTAAATTTGGAACACATTTTTGTCCTTTAACGGAAACTATTGAAATACGTCTAGATACGTTTTTATACGCACTTCAATATATGTTTACTTTGAAATACCTGTAAATACGTATTGATCCGTCAAAGATAATTAAATGTATATTGAGATATCTGAATACACATACTGATACTTTGCGATAGCTAAATATATGTTAAGATACTCGAGTACACGTATAGATACATTGTGGGACTTTGAGATAAGTACAGGTTCAGAGACGTACAGCTACTTTGAGATGCGTATAAATACGTTTATTGACGTACAGTTACTTTGAGATGGATGTAGATATGTTGATATACTTAT
>JAGFPH010000083.1:542400-562072 GCA_018207615.1 Philaenus spumarius
ACGTTTAGAGACTTATAGTTACTTTGAAATGAGTATAGCTACTGCTATGTATAGTTACTTTGAGATGGGTATAAATGCGATCAGAGACGTATAGTGTCTTTGAGATGAGTATAGATATGTTCAGAGACATATAGATACTTTGAGATTAGTGTGTTTAATCTTGGATAGATAATATGCTTTAAAGTTTTAATGGCACTATCTTTGGATCCGACTACAAGGAAAACAATGAAATACATTTTGTTGAGACACAGTTTTCTGCAGTTATGTTTGAATCATTACTATTGATTGCTGATCCTGAACTTTAAACAGGAAAAACTGTACTAGAAAATCAATCAAATACTTGAAAGTACATCATTGTATTTATTTTTGGCTCCATTAAAAAAATATAAGTATGTAGGGTCTTTATGGTTTCATACGAAAAAAATATTTTACGATGTGGCACCTTAATTTTAACTTACTCTGTAGAACAAGGATGCTACTTTTGTTTTCCTATGTTTCTTTACTAAAACCAGAGATATTAAGCATTTCATATATATTATGTTTTTGACACTGTACATTTCTCATCTCTATGAACAAATTTAACAACTCAATCCACTTAAGATAACTGGACAGATGAAATAAAAAGGAGGATATGATTATAAGCAAAAGCAATAGAATGTTCAGTATCTGCTTTAAGAGTAATTTTATGCTCGGAAGTATTATATAGTTTCTGTATTCATTGGTATTATAAACACAGATTTTGTGAATCTTCTAGCCCATGTTTGCGTGTTGTGGTAGTTGTCAGCTATTGACCAAGTTAATACTAGTTTAAATTATTTTGTTGTTTGTTGGTCGTCTGTACTTTATGCATAACGCAGGCAAATCTTTAGCCAGTAACCTAATTAGAATATTCAAGGTTCTGAGACTGTGATAACGCCTTTAGCCACGGCTACCCTATTTTACATTTTTTTAATTGTAATTTAAATAAATTGGTTTATGCGATTTTTACTAAAAAATCTTTTCTTTACCAAGAAAGCTTGCGCTTCGTTTTCTGAAGTATTCTAATTAACTCTGAAGTTTATTTTGATATAGTCCCGACTCTCCTAAAATAACTAGCTAACTAGTTCGACATTTATTATGTTACAGGTAATTTTATAGGTGCTGACGACCATACCGTACGCAGTTAATGATTATTGCAATCTTGTTTTCACAAACTACTAACTTTACGGGCCTATATTTTATATTGATACTGTTATTAATTTGGTTTTGTACATGTATAGTTTTTATTTTTATAGTTTTACTTTCAATTTGTTCCATTAGACTATAGGTGTTTTAGTACAGTAAACAATTGCCTATTACTCATACAATTTCAATAGTCGAATTATAACAACATCATATTACAATTTATCGCTATTGTAATATGTTTCTACAATTTTTATTTGATTCCCTAAAATGTAAACGCTAACTATTGTTAAAATATTTTCCATATTTTAGTTTGATTAAATTTGTCTTATATTCATACAAGCTCCTATGAAGCAATTATATCTAGCCTTCAATGGGCCGAAGCAACATTAAAAACCGATAAAAAGATTCTAGTAAATTCTAGCAGATGCTGAACTTTATTCATTAGGAGAAAAACAAATCCTTAGTAGGTTTATTCATATGGTTTAAATTTCCAGCACATGCTAGAATCTGCAGGATATGTAAGAAAACAAATATTCCTTATGGTTTTTATGCATTTTATATCATGCTGACCTTTAAAGTTTTTAAGCCAAATGTTTTATTTATGAAGGACAATGTTCCGCATTAAACGTTTTTCTGGTAGTTTTGGAGTTAAAACGAACATACACACGTTTTCACTTTTGAATATCGTATAGATAGAGTATAAAGAATCACAAGAACGAAGACGACAATCTAGAACATTTTGTAAAAAAATTAAAATAAAAACCCCGAACTGCTGAAACGATTTTCTTGAATAATATCTAAGAACACGCTCGATCAAGCCACTTTTCAAAATAAAATAAAAATTAAATCAAAATCGGTTCATCCGTTTAGGAGCTACGATACCACAGAGAGATACACAGATACACGTTAAACTTATGACACTCTTCTGTTTGCGTCGGAGGTTAATTATTACAATTTCTATTTTAGGATTACCATAACCTATACGATTTTACCTCCAGTTTTCGTCACATTTGTGCAAGTTTATTTATTCGAACGCATACCTTTAGCGTTGGTACAGACCTCCCCCTATCGCTACGATTTCTCCACTATCGTAGTATAACATATTTCGTTTCTTACTTTTTCTCAATCAGAAGATTAATTGCATCTGTCGAATCTGTGACTGCCCCTTCGAAGATACATACATATGCCATACATTAGTCACAACACCGTGTCCGTAATTCGATCTGTTACCCCGGTGGTGCTTCTTTAATAAGAATGATTTTTTGTCAGCAACCAGTGTAAGCGTGGGAGGAACGGTAGAGGACACTATGTAAATGAGAAAGAGAGAGAAAGGGTTAATGTCGAGAAGAGAATGGGAGGAGCTCCGGATACGCCCGCACCGCGCCTGTGTATGCAAATTGGACCAATAGAGAAAGAGCCGACTCAACCCCTCTCTCTCTGTTTTAACCTGTCTCTTCCGAAAACCCCAGTTTAGGAAATTCCATCGCTTCCCCCCTCATATATCCCTTGAGACCTTGCTATTTATTCCCTTATAATGCACTCAGGAAAAGATCTCGTCCTCCCAATTTTCTTTTCTTGGGAATATATCGAACACCTAAATACAATTCCAGATTATTTTCTAGTACGGAAATTTTGTTTACAGAACAATTATATCGTAGCTGATAATACAGGGTCTGCCGTAGTCCAGGCGCAAGCGGAGTGATTTGCATAAGTCATCTAACGTACATGATTCTGTTAATCATTCACACATTGATGATAAGACAATCTGAAGATATTCGCTTTTGACTAAGACCTGAAGGTTCGATTGTTCCTGGATATCTTTCAGGAGGAAATTCCAAAGCTGCGTGAATGTCCCTTCAAAGGCACTTCTGCCGTAAGTGAGACTAGCAATACACACTCAGACTTAACTACATGACTTTAAATTTTAAAACAAGCAATAACTTATTTTTTGTTCCTAAAAACAAAACTATTAAAATAAGGCTTTATAATGCTACCCCGCTATTAAAAAGGCAAACACTCTAATATTTTCAGCAAATCTAATCACTAATAAATTGCATTACAGTACTTGTTTTGTGTTTACATTCGTGAATTTAGTGAGATTTTATTTTGTTTACAGAGATTATGTTCTTTTTTACTAAAAATATCTTCGTTTTGTTAGCAGAATATATGTTTCTTTTGTTAACATATCCCCTTTTGTGCGAGAATATTTTCATTTTTGATGTGAATAGCTTAGTTTTTTAGCAGAATCTTTCAATTTTTTTAGCATGATTTCTACATTTTGATATGAGAATATCCTCTTATGGTTTTGTTTAGTAGAAACTTTTCATTTATTAGCAAAGTAATTCCATTTTGTTAATATATAAGGCTATCCCCTCTTCCTGTAGTCCAACATTGTATTATTGTTGTACAGAAACATTCATTTTGTTGACAAAATATCTTCATTATGTTATCAGAATATCTTCTTTTGGTTTGTTTCTTAGAAACTCTTCATTTATTGGCAAAGCATCAATTTTTTTAATAGATGTTATCCTCTCTTCGTGCGCAGTAGCACTTGATCTTAATTTGTGTACAGATAATATTCATTTTGTCACTAAAATATCTTTGTATTTTTAGCAGAGTACCTGCTTTAGTTGTATAAACTAAAATGTATAAATAAAACCATTAGTAGAAATTAAAAGTTACTTGATCAATACTAAATTAAGGATAAACCAACGTGGAGTTGTAGGTTTTCTTTATGAAGGGAAATATTCGTTCAAATTGAATCTGTAGTACCTTAAACAATAACCCCGATATTTTTATTCCCGAAAAAAGGTGTTTAGAGGTGTTTTCTATTCAGCTATTTTAAGAACTAAAGTCGCTTTTCTTTCCATGCCAAGGCAATTCAATAAAGAAGAAATCCAATATCAGGAAATTTTGTCAAAAACCGCAGAAATAACAATTAGCTTGAAATACAATTTGAAAATGAACATATTTCCTTATAATGCGACGAATTAATCAAACACAATGTTGAAGAATAGCAGCCATTTGTTGCCTATACCGAAAACTTGACATTTAAATGTAGACCGCATTGTTGGCGGACTACCTTTAAACGTTAACACAATACATCTAAAGTGGAAACAGTTATCGTTGATCAAAGATCATAAGGAAACTTTTTTAGAATATCTGTCTTTTCGTGAGAAAATACAAACTTTTAGACTACAGAATCTATTTTCTTCAGATGCAAACTCGAACACTGTCCTAAGATCAACATTTTACTCGACCAGATAGGCATAATATTATTAAACGGTTACAATTCATGTCTCGTGAAAGAAATACAAAGCAGTGAAAAGACTGATTTGTATGTCCTCTGTAATAATCGGGAAAAAAATTTAAAAAGAGTTTGAGAACACTGTTAAAAATGAACAAAAATAATATCCTCGTTTTCAAAATGAAAACACCTGCGCTCAAGAGTTTATTAAAAAGAACTGTAAATGACCATTTTGGAACGAAAATAGCAGTGATGGCGTTTTAATTAATAATACTCTAGTATTTGATTCAATAATGGAACAACTTCATTTAAATATAGATTTGTAATCACTTCCTCAGAGAGTTGACTTTTCGAATTCGTGGAAGTGGTGTAAGTTTCATAGAGCGAATTAAGGCCTAACAAAATTACTGGGATACAATTCATGGTTAAATTGAGTGGTTTATATGGTTTTTGACCAGCAAAATTAAATTAAACTGTTATCAGAACTTATGTTGAGTAGCGAGGATCTACTATTAAATTAGGTGGCTCTGAAATTTGTACTACCAATGAAGGTGGGCATTTTGACCATCTATTGTAATACTGTATTCATTATAAGCTCATTAAATAACTTAACAAAAATACTGTGATTTTCTGATAAAATTATTTATTGAGATGTAGGCCTACAACTTATCATCATGTATCCTTGCAGTGCTTGATTTTTAGAATTTATAGATTTGTTTGTTTTCTATATAAATGGTTTTGAAACAAATTTTATATTGATTCTATTAGGCCTACATCAATTTTACGTTTGCCACGAACATAATCAAATTTTTAAGCACAGCAAATCGAAACGAAATCACCATCAACTTGTCAGACACTAAATGTTTGTGACACCATCTCCTAGCACTAACAATTTGTACGTCTACACTAAGGGTTGAAGCGAATGCAACGACCTACTAAACTTCCCCTAACTGGTTTACTGCCCTTAATTTGCATAATCTGCTTCACTGACAGTTGACCAACACCCCCTCATATTATTGTCTTTCTTATGCAAATTATTTAAGAGGGAAAAACTTTTGTTTCGTCGAACCGGTCGTTCACATGGATCGATAATCATGCCTCGCCTATTGTTTTTAAACAGATGTCCTAGGCTTAGATTAGAGATAGCTGGTAGTAGACGCACGTCACTTTTAAACAAACACATTGTTACTTGTAGCAACTGTTCTGAATCAATGGGTGAGGGAAATTATTTGGTAGATGTTATATTGGGATCTGGTGACGTTTGTGAATAGATTTTCCATCTATACGAGTATATAGGCGTGCAAATAGACGTTAATTTGAACATAATATGTCTCTGCTTGATTCAAACAGATTTTGTATATTAAGATTTATTTGTAGTGAAAAGTATTTTAAATAAAAAAAAAACATACTTTTCTAATGGGATGATTTTGTTCATGTAACATTATTTTGTTATATAACAAGTTAAAAATAACAGAACATTTCTGTTCATTAAATTTGGTTGCTTAAAATTCTTAATAATTGTTACTGAACATTGAGGGTATACAACTTGTACATGTGTTTTACTTTCTCACTCTACTATAGTATAGAGAAAGTATAGTGATCGCAAAACAAATCGATGTTGAGATTTTTGTGGAAATATCCGTTTTGGGACCCCATGAGTCCAAAAAAATGGTTTTTACAAAATGTATGTCCGTATGTATACAAAGCTAGAGCGAAAACAATTGCATCGATTTCAAACAAATTTGCACCAGACATGTCAAGTAGGCCTGTATAGATGCACGAGAAACGGTTTAGAAAACTTTTGAAAAACAACCCTTTTTTTGCAAAAAAAACCCAAAAAATCAGTTATTATTTTTTTGTAAAAAAAGACTAACGATTTTGATAAAATTTGGCTATTTGTAGCCGGTAATGTACCCTACTATATGCAAAAACCGATATTTCTAAAAATTCTCGTTTAGTTAATAGTAACGATAATAACTGATTTTTGGGGGTTTTTTGGCCATAAAGGGGGTTGTTTTTCAAAAATTTGCAAAACCTTTTTTCGTGAATCCATACAGGCCTAATTGACTTGTTTGGTGGAAATTTGTTCGAAATCGATCGAATAGTTTTATCTCTAGCTAATAATAATAATATATATTAGATAATCTCATACTTTAACATCACCTCTCCTATCCCACCTACAATAATTATGAAGTCACAGTGAATCTGTTTAATAATTTAAATATGTTTGTGAGAAAGTATGTGTCAGTTCCTGGTACCGTTTATTACTTTTATATTTATTCGCCATGGAACTTGGAAACCAAGAGGACGCTTTGATTTACTTGCGTTTACGGCGAAGAAAATAGTTGGATGAAAATGTGGTTTTGGGTTCTTCCAACATACAGTGGTAGCGATTTGGAAGATTTGCCAACGTGATGCTTAACATCTTTAAGGCCTTTTCACACTGTAATCTGCGGCATCATTTTCCCTATTTCCTCATACAAACTTAATTTTTCAACAAAGAGATGATGTCTTCTCACTTGCCGTGGTGTAGTGATGGGTTTTGTGAAGACGTGCCGTGGTTGGTTGGTTGGTTTTCAAATCATAATTTCTGTATTTTCACTGCCTGTATCCCAAAGAGCCCTACGTCGTCGAACTTCATCAATCAGCTGTTCCATTTTAATTATCACTTCACAAGAAGTTGAACAACAGTCGGTGAGTATGACACAAGTGGCCTGCAGCACAGCGCCTTTCCGCGGAAAACCAAGTATTGGCTGTGGATCGACTGCACATATGCGCGTCCACTCGGATGTTCCAAGGTGATAGGTCCGCGAGCGATCTGCGTGGACGCGTCCAAGACGTCCACGTACGTCCATGTACGCCTGTTAAGAATGGTCCCATTAAAATACATGTAAACCAATTCTTTCCCATTCCCTTCCGTGGACGTCCATTGATGTCGGTGTGAAATGGCCTTTAAGCGAAAAACTTGACAGTTTCAACAATTCCCTTATTATGGTGAGACAAGATTTTGAATACTTGCTACAAATAGTAGTAATTTAAAAGAAAACTAGTCCTTTCTGAGATGCCATCCCAACTAAAGAAAGATTGGTGGCGTTATTCTTACATTGCCTCTGATACTGCCCCACTGTTTTTTCTCGGACTCTTCTAGTCCAAATTGCTCGTCCAGTTCACGCCACGGATTGTGTTTCTTAGTTTGGAACTGATAGTCCTCCTCAGTTGGGTCATTTCCTTACTTAAATCCATCAATAAGAATACGTCTTCTTATCTCCACTTTGCCACAACTTAATGCGCGATAGCCATGGTGAAAAAACACGTTTGTTCTCCACGCTTACTCTGATCGTTTTGTAAAAAATTTTTTACTTCGTTTTGATAACTTGAAGTTACAGATTTTCTGTGATCCTACCCGAGATGGGAAAGCTATAAAGTGGTATATCACGAAAATATTGTTACATATAACTTTTTCTTTTCAGTTTCTAACAAGATGGCTAACACGGTTATATAACACTTAGTTACATAAACGCTGGTTTCAAGACCATTTGAGATTTTTCATCGTACGAAACCCCCTTCCTTCCTCTGATCATATATTTTATAATTTCTTTTTTTAATAAAGGCGACAGCTGCAGCAAAATGTAAAAATTAATATGGTCAATAATATTAAATCACTATAACATATTTTCAAGTTTATGAAATAATCCTATAAAATAAAAACCTAACCTAAAAATTAGAAAGTATCAAATCAGGAATTAATGGAAGTAGGATATGACTGAGAAAATATTAGTTTAAATGGAAGTTTATCTTTTACTGTAAACAACATAATTTATGGTACTTATGTATTATACGGACTACACCTAAATGTCCCTATCTGCTACTTAGCAAAACCACTGCCAAGGGAACGGGCTTGGAAAAATTAGCCTGGAAAGAAGTGCAAAAATAATAATAACAAAAAATACCTAAAAGGTTCTAACCTAACCTATTTAGTCACAGTATGTTTACCTGTATTCAACATTTAACAGTAGAATGTAAAGACCAAAATTGAGGCTTGGTTGGACAATGTTGAGCTTGACTCTAATGTTGAATACAGGTAAACATACTTTGACTAAATAGGTTAGGTTAGAACCTTTTAGGTATTTTTTTTTAATTATTATTTTTGCATTTCTGTTGCCATAGGTTATCCTATGGTCGGATGGCAACAGAAATGCAAAAATAATAATTTTAAAAAATACGTAAAAGGTTCTAACCTAAAATATTTAGTCACAGTATGTTTCGATCCCTTGGCAGTGGTTTCGCTAGATGTAGATAGAGGCATTTAGATGTGGCCCGTATAATACACAAGTACCCAACATGTTATTGTACTTGGAAATCACTTGACCTATGTATTTTAAATGGCATAAATAATTTACTGATGGTTAATAATAATCAAGTAATGATGAAGAAGTCTCGAGAATATTTTTTTTTTTTTAAATAGCGTACTTGACTTAAAGTAATAATATGGTATTGTAACTTAGGGTGGCCCTCTGTTATCGAAGCCGTTGGCTAACTCAAAGAGATGTTACTAAAACAGTTATAACCAAATCCTTTAGGTGTCCAAAAGATTTGCTGCCTATAGAATTTTTAGTTCTTGATATTCGTAAATCATTAAACATTTTACTGCAAAAAAGAATATGTTTCATAACGTATTACCTACAAAACTAGTTTTTTCTATGACATACCCAAAATTAACTAATAATGCAGATCGTGGAAATTCCTGTTATCTAGCTTTTTTTTACCAAAAAAAATATATGTAACAGTTTCAAAGAAAAAGGTAGAAAAAGAAAGTGATTCCCTAATTAAAAACGCAATACAAAAACAGTTCTTGGAAATGGGTCTGAAACTTTTGTCAATTCTGTGCTAATTTTTCTGTTATCCCCGTTTATGTCTATCGGTTATTTCAATTTATATCGTAAGTATTTTTTTACGAATGTATTATATATAATTGGTCAGGATAGTATTTTAGTGCGCATAAATATTCCACGTACGGACGTGTATGTGTGGGTGAGAGCATTTGTGAAACGGGTCATATAATATGGCTATTAGAGTGGGGAGTCAGGCGCATCTGTTTTCTCAAATAATGTTTCTGCGTAATGTCAAATAAATTCATCGTCTAACTGACTATTAATTTACTATAGAAAGTTAGTTTCTCCGAATTTCTGTTTTTGTTTTTTGTTTTGGTATTTTCTTTTATGTTTACACTTGTCACCCACGAATGAGTAGTCTTAAGTGGAGACGAAATCTTGTACGTAAAATGTATTTGATTTGATTTTGAAACCTGGTCCGGAAAGATGGTCTACATGATTGATTCTGTCGTATTTGTAGAACAAATAAGTCAAATAGTTTCAGAACTACTATCTTGCTGTTTCATTGTAACTTCCATTATTTCGTGAACTTAAACCGAGTTAAAATGATCAGCTGAGACGGAGGCAATGGCATTGTTTATAGGCCTGTCACCAATTTTAAACCAATACTCTACTTTAGTTTGAAACATTGGCAATAGTTCTTTAAAATAATAATAGTTAAAATAGGTATCTCATAGCTACCCTCAAGTAGATTTTCAGACTAGGAGATGTCCTCCAGAATTCGGTAAAAGAAACTTTGTGTAACCTGATAATAATTCATAAAACGGTTCTTTTGAAAGTTCTTAGGTACTTATTTTGGTTAGTAATGCATTAAATATTACTTTTTAGTTGATCCGTAACGCGACTTCTTGTATTATTGTAGTATAGGGGAACTTCTATACGCATAATCATGTTATGTTTTCTTTATAATAAAGATGTAGGATTAATAATAATTGCCCTAAAGCTGAGATGGTAAATAATGTTAAATGTTCTAATCAAATTATTTTGTATATTTTACAACAGCAGTTATAATAAAGGTTAAAAGAACCAGCAAGGCTCAGGTCTACACTTTAATGGAAACCTAACCTAAAAGTTAGAAATACAAATAATTGCTTCAAAGTCTGAAATCGGCTGTTAATGGAAATATTGGAACAACAGCTGTTTTATCTGTTGGTTGCTGTGGTAATAAATGTAAATACATGTGTTGCTTCATCAGTCTAGGCTTAACCTAAGATTGTTCCGACTAAATTTACAATATTGAAATAAAAAATGTTTTTATCAAATTGAATTATAGCCTATGTTACTCAGGGATAGTGTAGGTTTTTATTAGTAAAAAAATTGTTTCATACGGTTCAGTAGTTACACAGATTGTCTCCTACATACTAACAAACAAACAAATGTTACCTCTTTGTAATATCAGTATAGACGACATCTCACATCAAAAAAACTAAACGAGTTCGTATTGTCAAGGTGCGCCCTAACCTTGCCGATAGTGCGCGCGTTTTGTGTACTGTGACGTGTGTACTTTTGTTTTAATGTGCGACTAACTCCACGGGACGACATTAAAGAGCTGATGATGGAGTTATTGGCCGAAACATGTCGTCCTAAGTAATTCGAAAAGAAGTCGTGTGAACAAGGCTGTTAATTATTAATTAAAAGTAATTAATTTGTTTTGTTTAAAGAACTGCAATTAGGTTTAAAAAGTATTATCTGTAAGAAATTTCGTAACTAAACAACAATATGTGCTTCAATTCCATTAAGTCAAGATTTTAATGTCTACAGCAATCAAGTTGGAGTTATACAGGGTGATTGAGAACTATGTGGCAATGTATCGGAAGCTCATTCTATAGCTAAATAAACGATACCAGAAACTGGCGCATACTTTCTCACAAACATATTTCAATTATTATCACTCAAATGTGAGCTTGACACTGAACACTATGAGAAGCGGCCGACGCACAGTATATTGCACGGCAAAACCCGTATTGGGAGTATTTTCAATAAATAATGTATTGCGTGCCTCGCACGCCTACCACCGTATTGAGAGTATTTTTAATACACAGTGCATTGCGTGCTCCGCACGCTTTCCCCCGTATGTAACCCCAACTGTGACTTCATAATTGTATTAAAGTAGAAAAGGGGATAGTATATTAAAGTAGGAGAGAAACTAATAAATATTATTATTATAATTATTACCTAAAGAGAAAACTATTCGATCGATTTCGAACAAATTTGCACCAAACACGTCAATTAGACGAGTATAGATTCAAGAAAAAAGGTTTTGAAAATTATTGAAAAACAACTCCCTTTTTGGCCAAAAACCACCAAAAATCAGTTATTATTATTATTAGCTAAACGAGAATTTTTTGAAAGTTGCTGTTTTTGCATATGGTAGGGTAGGCCTACATTAAACGTTACAAATAAGCCAAATTTTATCAAAATCGTTAAGAGCGTTTTTTTTTAAATAACTGATTTTTTGGGGGTTTTTTTTTGCCAAAAAGGGGCTTATTTTTCAAAACCTTTTTTGGTGAATCTATACAGGCCTATTTGACATGTTTGGTGCAAACGTGTTCGAAATCGATCGAATAGTTTTCTCTCTAGCTTTGTATACATACAGACTGACATTTTGTAAAAACTATTTTTTTGGACTCAGGGTTCCCAAATCGGATATATGCACAAAAATCTCGACATCGATTTTTTTTGCGATCACTATACTTTCTCTATACTATATAGTATAGTGGAAAAGTAAAAATTGGTAGAACAGAAATAGTGTAAACCATTTTTAACTTTAGAAATAGAGTTTGAAATTTTATAGTATAGTGAGAAAGTAAAATAAGAAAAAAAACTCACATAATAGTTCAGTTATGTGTAATAATTGGTTTGTTCAACCCGGCATCCTATACCAACACAGTAAACACAACAATATTGTATGCACGTTAAATTATCCTTTATTTGATTGTTTTGGCCGTGAGACCATCTGATAGGGAATAAAAAGTTCTTCAAAAAAGATGTGTTGAATTTGGTTGTTAAAATGTACGGTTTTCGAGTGATTTAGATTTGAAATTTTCAAACAACCGCCATTTTGAAACGCATGATTGGATATAATCGCTTATTTTTCTTGAGATTTATCATTGTTAGGTTAAACTTCATGCCAAGTTTGAACTCAATCTATACCTTTATTAACATAGATATAAATTAGATGTGTTATATTAATTTTATATATAGAGAAATGAATATAACATTTCTTTAGATATGAATATTTTTGTACAAAAAAACAAAATGGCGGATATCAGGATATCGAAGCGTTTTCGGGCCCATTTTATATGAACTTTTTTTCTTATTTTTAGCTTCCGAGACACTATCGCATGGTTCTGAATCACCCTGTATAATGCTTTCAACAATCATTTCAATGTCGTAGGCCTAAATAGTTCACTTATTTATATAAAATTTTACTGACAAAGAAATTTACAATCAAAATAAAAAATTTAAATATTCTCTGAATTTAAATCAATTCACGATTGTTTGTGGTTGTTTCTTTTATATCCTTGATATAATGCCTTAATAAAACTTATGTAAGCACATTTGTCATGCTACCTCTTTATAAAGTATGTTTATGTTGATAAGTGGATAGTACGTAATATTTTTTTAAATTGCCAACAGCCATATAGAAAGTAAATTGAAATCTTAGATGAAACATTTTTACTCCAAAGAAATATAAACTGCTGGTCAAAAATATCGTATCACCTGGAGTTATAATTAAAAAAATAATTTTGAAAAGATGAATGGAATATTTTTGTTTGCATTATCACAAGTAAAGAGTATAAGCATAATAAAAAAGGGGAACAAAGGGGTGGTAACAATAAAACAGCAATTAATGAAATAAGAAAAAAATGGCTATTTACTTGTCAAAATAAAATTTGTTTTTCTGTATAAAAACAGTTTACTAACAGTATTCAGTGATTCCTCCTCTAGCACTAACAACTCCATTCAGTTGTTGAGGCATCGAACAAATTCAATTTTTATAGAGATTCTCACACATAGTCCTAGTTGCGGTGCATTATTTCGTGTTTGGAATATAATATTACAATCAAATATTTTGTGATCGCATAGTGACTTCAACAACAATGCGGCTGTTTGCTATGTAATTAATTCATTAATTTAATTTACCATTTCAACCTTAAAAAGTTATTTTTCAAAACACACAAGAAAATGTACAATCAACATTTTTAAAATATTATCTTATAACTTTAATCAGGAACAATCTAATTCAATTTTAATTAAGGGGCACTCCACCTTAATATTGATAAAAATGAAAAAAAAAATGTTTTTCACCTAGTTTTGTTCCCTGTGATTTTCTTAACAATTTGATATATAAAAAGTAGGTATAGATAATATGCCTATAATTAGTTTATTTTTTTCTAAAAACGAAACGTTTACACATATTTCAGGCTGGCAGATGTATATTCTCCAAATAACTGAGTCTTTTTCTATGCCGTTTTCCGAAAGTTTTGTTTTTCACGTTTTCATTTACTGTGGCAGACATAACTCAAGTTGTATTTGAGATAGCCTCATATTTTATTTTTTATTTTGAAGACGACATTTCATTGTACAACCTGTAGTATGGATATACATTAGTTCTTATAATAAAGATTTTAATAAATGATTAAAAAAGATTTTACTAAAATTTTTGTAAAAAAATTAAATAACATATTTTTTACAGAAATATTTTATATAATTTAATATACATAATACAGGTTGTTGAATGGAATGCCCTTTTCAAAATTAAAAAATAATTATGAGGCTATCTCAAATACAACTTGAGTTATGTCTGCCACAGTGAAGCCTAGTAAAATCCGTAAAAATTAACGGGGGGAGGGGGGGGAGCGAAACTTATGGAAAAGTCACTATAACCAACACTCATATATATAAAACAAAATAATTAGGTTTGCTTTAAAAAGTAAACAAATTTTTTTATGGTGGAGTGCCCCCTTAAATGTTTCAAGCTACTTTTTTGTAAAGAATAATAGAGTTTTATATGAAACATTTGTAACAGGATGCCTATACAACTTTCGAAAAGAAAAGGAATAAATTTTAAATCCTGCCTGAAACATTTTCACTAAAAAAATCTGGAAATTGGTTGACCGTGCAGGCCAACCCTAGAACTTCCCGCTTAGTTTGAATTTTAAACGCTTAAAAATGAGTTTATTTGTTAAAATACCAAAAAAAGAAAATTTGTGAATTTTTAAACAACGATAACTTTTGAATGCGTCGTTCGAGTTTCATTTTTAAAAAAGCATTCTACGCAGTTTTTAAAGCACAAAAAGAAAATGTACAGGTTTATATTCATTAGTTGATAAATCTGGAAGATATGTTAAAAAAATACCAAAAAAATACCAAAAAACAAAAATTTGTGAATTTTTAAACAACGATAACTTTTGAATGCGTCGTCCGATTTTCATTTTCAAAAAAGCATTCTACGCAGTTTTTAAAGCACAAAAAGAAAATTTACAGGTTTATATTGATTGGTTGAGAAATCTGGAAGATATGTTAAAAAAATATCAAAAAACGAAAATTTGTGAATTTTTAAACAACGATAACTTTTGAATGCGTCGTCCGATTTCATTTTCAAAAAAGCAGTCGACGCAGTTTTTTAAGCACAAAAAATGTAAACATGTTTTTATTAAGATTTTTTCGCACGCTTTAAAGTTATTTTTAAAAAACATAAAAATTTCAAAAAAAAATTGGTTATTTTTTTTTAATTTCTTCGGATTGGCTCGATGGATTAACTCTCAAATCTAATCAGATCTAAGTTTTGATACTCCCTTTCGAATGACATGTCGTAGAATTCAATCGGTTGATTCGTTTTTGAGAAACTGTACGACAAAAATTTATTTACACACATACATCCACACACGCACACCCACACACACACACACACACACACGGTCGGACACCTCGGCGGGAATAGTCAGAATGGCTTCCTGGGACCTCAAAACGTGGAGATTTAATGAAAACTCGACTTTCGAAAATCGGACCGAAATCAATAACTTCCCTTTATTGGTAGCGGGAAGTTAAAAAGTTAATTTGTTTTATAAAATACGTTTTATTAATTAGCCTACATCACTGCAATAAAATAACGTGTGTTATATTTTTGGTAAATTCAATGTAACAAATGTTAGCAAAAAGAAAGCAATAAATGAGTTTATTAGATTACTATTTGTCATAAATCGTAATCAATGTTTTTTTTATTATACTTATTAAAAAAAGATTACAAATGTAATTTAATTTATTTTGTTATGCTATATTTAAATTTATAGCGTAAGTTTTACTGTACATAACTTGTAATTTGAAAATGCTCGTACAATTAATACAAGTAGGCCTATTATTAACTAAAAAAGAAGTACAACGTTGCAGTAGTACTCGTAGATTATCAATTTGAATTATTTTATCTATGTTTGCGACTACATACTGGAAAATTATCATTATTAAAAAGAAGAATAGAAATTCTATCATTTCTAACAAACAAATCTATAACACTCTATCGGGTCAATATCTTAATTAAACCGTGTCTCCACCACTTTATTCAGAATATTGGCTTCGCCTAGTTCAGACCCAACACTACCTAAGCTACTCTCATTCTCTAAGCCCGACTCTTCTCCCCTACTTTCCGAACCTTATTAACATATAAATAGACAATCTGTATGTGAGTGTTAGGTTATGTGCTTTTAATATCAAATATAAACAACTGACATTAAAATACCCGCCCCTTGAGTGCAATACACACAAACTGATATGGGTTTTTTTTAATAAATTGTGAATTAATTTCCTTGTTTGTAATCTACATGTCTTCTCATTTCCAATCGGAAATGTGTTTCTGAAATATAGAACATAGTAATCTATACTTATAAAAGCCAAATACCATTGACTCATCACAGTTTCTCCAAAACCACGAGGCCTACAAACATGAAATTTGGCACTAATACTCTTTATAGGCTCTAGAGGAGCACTAAGAAAGGGTTTCCGAAAATTCGAAATTTTAGGGGTTTGGGGGGTTTGGGGAGTCAAAGTTACTAAATCACGATTTCTCAAAACCTACCGAACGGATTGGAATGAAATTTGGTATGTAGCTTCCTCTAGGGCTCTAGGTACTCGGAAAGGGTTTTAAAAAATTCGAAATTTTAGGGTGGTTTGGGGGGTCAAAGTTAATAAAAAGAAACACCGAACGGATTGGAATGAAATTTATTATGTAGCTTCCTCTAGGGCACTAGGTGCTCGCTAAGAAAGAGTTTTAAAAAAATCAAAATTTTAGGGGAAGTTTGGAGGTGTCATAGTTACTACAAATCGCCATAAGAAATACATAGTGTAATATGTTTATTGATATAATATATTTTTAGTTAATATACATTTAACTTTGATTTGTCTATCCGTGCAAAGCCGGTCGGGCCAGCTAGTATCGTATAAGAAACGTCTATTCAAACTATCGGTAGACGTTCAGCGATCGGTCAAAATTTTGTATTTTTTAAGTCTTTCTTCAAAAATCTTTCAACTCTTGGAACTAAATTTATTTATTTAATTTCTTTAAACTCATTTAAATTTGATAAAAATAAAATGTTTATAGCAGATATTCACCATATTACGAATACTATTTACTCAATTTGTCCTAAGAGAAAATCTAGTTTTTAACGGTCTTCTAATTACAAAATAACGTCAATTTATCACTTTGGCAAAGTCTATAGTTAGGGGATCTATGCATATAAATAAAATTGAAATGTCTGTCTGTGGTTACGACATAAATACTTTTTTCTAAGCTCATTGGGTTATTCACACTTAACCAAAACCTAAAAATGCATTTTAAAATGTTCTGTCTTTCTGTTTGTCCGGGCTAATCTCCGGAATGGGTGAACCAATGTTGACGAAACTTCCACTTACATGTAGAGGACTTTTCAGAGATTAAACTAGGCTACTTTTTATCCTGGAAATATTTAGGGTCCCATTGAAAAAATGTAAAAATTATGGACAAAATTATACTGGTTTTGCGAACGGACATGACACACGACCTTTATAAATAAAACAATTGATTTGGCACAAAAGCTTAACACTTTGATAAGATGGCCTGTGTTTCAATTTACTGTATATCATAACAGTATGCAATAATGTGAAATGTAATCGTACCTCAAAATATGATTAATAATGTATATGTCCGTTGGAAGTTATGTGTAACAAACTGGTGGAGACGGGATCTTTAGCGCTTACTGGTGAATCTAATAATTTGCATAGGCCTAAAAGGGGGTACATAGATCGATTTGTGCGAAACACACTGTGCGCTTTTGTGCTGCGGAATTCGGATCTAAAATAAGACGCCATATTCACCCGATAGTCCTTTTATGTATTTAACGGACTGTTAAATAATATTTTTGAGTTTGAATGAATTTGTAATGTGCCTACTAAGGGAGATATGTTTGTTTCTTTACTTGTAACCCCTATTTTTTGCAACTCTTACCGCTTTGAGTTGCACATATGAACAACGTTTCAGACAAAATATCGTGGTAAGATATAATTTTGAACTGGCCCGTAGTGTAGGCTATAAGTAATGAAAGTGTTGTTCTGCGATCCAATGTTGGTCACACCTATTATGCAATAAAATTCTGTGAAATATGTGATATTTAATTTATTTATCCGATTCGGAAGAATAAAATACTCGCCTACATCATTGTAGTATCTCTACTTTATTTACTCCGTAAGCGTTTAAAACATTAAGGGTCGGCTCTAGTAAAACAGAAAGCAACCTGCGACTCCAGCGTAGCGGCGGTTGGTTACGCGGACATTGCTCATCCTAAATCCATTTAAAACCCGAAATGGTTCAAAAAGCGTTTTTTTAAAAATACCAAACTCTTGGGGACAAAATTCTTTATCCGAATGGCTTGATAATTTTTCGCTATAATTAATAGTTACATCGTAAAAAAATATTTAAAGTCACCCTATAGCGGCGGTAGGTTACACGGACATTGCTCACCCTAAATCCATTTAAACCCCGCAATTGTTCAAATAGCGTTTTCAAAAAAATACCAAACTCTTGGGGACGAAATTCTTCATGCAAATGGCTTGGTACTTTTTCGCTATAACTAATAGTGACAACATAAAAAAATATTAAAAATCAATTTTTTAAATTGTTAATAAATATTAAACAAAACGTTTTTCTTAATTTTGGAAAAGCCATTTGCATGCGTATTGGCCATAGCTTTAAAATGACATATCGTTCATAATTATCCGATCAAAAATAAAGGAAAAATATGGATTTTAATTTAACATTGGTCTTATGGAGTAACAACCAACATGGCCGACAGCTAGAGCCGACCCTTAAGAATCTTAGGTAGTTCGGCTACTTTTTATTGATTTTGTTATAACTATTTTGTTTTACTTTTGATGTGGTAAAGTATTTGTTGAGATTATTCCTAAAATGCAATTATATAAAAAGACTTGTTTTCCGTTTTACAATCTAATTTATTGAAGAACAAAATATTCACCTACTTTAATTCATTAAGCGTCAATCGCCTACTTTATTTCCAGTGTACAAGCGTTCATTCAGCAAAACTACTATAAATCCTAAAGGTTCTTGGGCAATCTTGTATTGAAGTGTTGGAACTATTCTCCCTTCAGGTTTTTATACTAAAACATTTCCAGCATTGTTAATAATTAAAATCATATAAAGAGCTTTCGTCAATTTTATCTATTTAATTTAGAAAAATACTCTCCTACTTCAATGTACTGTTTTTTTTTGTTCGCTTACTTTATTTTTGTGTAGAAACAAACGTCATTTAAAAAATAGTAGAAATCTGTTGCAATCTTTTTTCAAAGTGATTTATAACGTAGTCAACTAACCAGTACAGCATGACCGACAGCATACCTAGACGTATATAATATATATTATTTGTGAGATTGATCATTAAAATTTCAGATTTAATCACGATTTATCGGATAACAATTTATATTTTCGTAATAGTATCAAAAGCAGTTGTTCCAATGAGCAATCACTTATCAAGGAGTACAATTAAAACTTGTAGACTATTTATTATAGGCTAAGAGTATGTAAGTATGTAGTTTGGTAAGCCAATGTAGGTATATTATTGCGTGGGAAGGGAGACGAACATTGGTTTATTTCAACACCATAAATGCAAAAATAAATAATTATAATTTATAACTTTCTCTTTTAACTATCGATAAAAGTGCTTTTAAATTTACAAGATATCCATATTTAAAAATATGGCATTAACTAAATAGCCTACTAGTAAACTCAATTTGTTTATAAATAACTAATGAGCTTGACTTGTGAGAAATCTTATCTGGATAAAATAAAACTTGAACACAAAATCTCATAATAAATACGTTTACT
>JAGFPH010000083.1:571753-587094 GCA_018207615.1 Philaenus spumarius
GTATTTTACTATATTTCTATGTGAGTAGGACACACTTCTTTCTACTGTATTGCCTTGTATTTTTTAACTCTGACGTTGGGAATTTTTTCATATCTACATTTATAAGGTTTACAAGAATTATGAATTAGAATTTTGTACGACTCCAGTATTTTACTGTATTTCTAACTGAATGGGCCATTTTTCTTTCTACTATATTGCTTTACCATATCATCTACCTTTTCTCATCTACGTGCTAAGATTCCTCTTCTATTGTGTTATTTTATTGGGCTTGTCGTCACTGTAAATTCATAAAAATCTTACGTGGGCTTACTCTTGGCGAATAACATAGAAATCTCCGTAATGTCACAACTCGCAAAGTGTTTTACATGTACATTTGTTTTGTTATCTTCTTATTGCTGTACTTTTGTTTAATTTATGTTCGTTTTTCTGGCATCGTTCGAGAATTTATAATTTACTTTTCATTGTCACATTATGTTAAGTTTGCAAAGAAGAGAATTTAAAGTAGGGCAGCGAACTATAACGCGAATTGATTTATGTTTTAATTGTTTGTTTGAAATATGACATGGATTTTTGTACAAAATGTGAGGAAATAATAATATTTTAAAACTATATTAGTTTAAGTAAGAGGTTTCTTGTTGGTTGAGGCTGATATTCAAAAGAACAAACTTGTAGATTCAAACTTTTCAGTCTAGTTAAAAATGTATCATACTTTTTTTGTTTTTATTCAGCTGTATTAGACACATACATAAAATTAGCATTAAAAACCTTCATTTGTCATATTTGTAAAACAACGATATAACGTTTTTCATCTTGACGATATTATTGTGCATATTATATGGCGTTCAAACAAATTTAATGAGAGAAGCGTTAAAGTCATTTTTAGTAAATTGTGTACTTCTTTCAGTAACAAAATATAGATGAACAAAATGCATTCATAATTATGACTAAACTGTCTTATCGGTTACGAGCAGAAATATAAATTCTGTCGTTAATTGAATAACGCTTTAGTTTGCACTGTAGTATGAAGCAATTAGATTCCCTTGAATTAGTATTATTGTGTACACGCAGTGTTTACTGAATTGACCGAATATACAGGCTATGTATTTATTTAGGCTGCAAACGTGTACGCCAAGCATTCATCGTAATATAAATAAAGACAAATTGAGAAGTACAGAAGCTATGACTTTGGAGAAACGTGTACTTTGAGTCTCAACTGTCATATTTTAATCCCATTTAAAACGAACAACTTTTGGGCCGCCATCTTTCAACTGATGGCTCGTTCATTTCGATATATAAATAAACGGTACCAGGATTTGACACATACTTTCTTACAAACAAATTTAAATTATTAAAGAGATTCACTGTGATTCATAATTGCATTAAAGTAGGAGAGTAACTAATAAACATATTATTATTATTATCAAAACTATTCGATCGATTTCGAATAAATTTGTACCAAACATGTCAAATTGTCCAAAAAACCACAAAAATCAGTTATTATTATTATTACCTAAACGAGAATGTTTAGAAAGATGCGGGTTTTTGCATATGGTGGGGTATATTAAGGGCTACAAATAAGCCAAATGTTATGAAAATCGTTAGAGCCGATTTTGAGAAATTTAGATTTTTCTCGTTTTTTGACCATTTTTGGGGGTAAATCCCCTTAAAATACAAAATTTGAAAAAATGAAAAACTGCCTGGAGATATTCCAGAACCACAAATACAGACCAAATTTCATCAAAATCGGACCGTTGGTATGGTCTCCAGCTCTGTACACATCCTAACAGGCACTCGGACAGACATCATAAAAAAACTCTTTTTTGGGTTCAGGGAGCGCCAAAAAAATAATTCCACTAAAACTATTTTTGGGTTCAGGGAGCACCAACACAGATAATTCCACTAAACAATTTTTTGGGGGGTTGAGGGAGCACCAAAACCGATATTCCATTAAAAATTCAAATTCGATAATTTGGACGAAAGCAATATTTTCTCCATATAGGCCTACTACATATAATAATAATTGAAATAATTTCTAGGGATTGCTAAAAATGTTTCACGCTACCTAGATCCGTGGAAGGGTGGATTTTTTTAAATGCAATTAAATTCTAAACACTCAAAATTTAGTATCAATTGAGCTTGTTATTTCAAACAAAATCAGTTAGCCAATACGTGTTCTTTTTACTACTAGTAGGGTCTAACAAGATTATCAATAATTTAATTACTTTTTACCTTTTGGTTATTTTGCTTTCATTAATGTATGCATCATGTACAACTGTACACAACACTCTTTATTTTGCGTTATTTTTTGTAACTAAGGATGACAATGCGTCAGTCGAAACGTTTTCTTATTATAAACTGATGTAAATGTTCAAAGTAGTTCTCTATTTAGTTTCTAGAATAAATAAGCTACGCTAAATTCTACTATAGTTGACGGTTTTTTTTACTGGAACTTATTAGCTTAATAGATGGAAGCACAGATGAAATACACCAAGTGTTTCTGAACGCAACGTTTACGTGAAAGTAAAAGATTCACGAAAATCACATAAGTAGATTTTGAGTTAAGGCGTTACACCCAAACGTTTTCTTTTTACTTTCTCACTATACTATAGAATAGAGAAAGTATAGTGATCGCAAACAAAATCGATGTTGAGATTTTTGTGGAAATATCCGTTTTGGGACCACCTGAGTCCAAAAAAGTGGTTTTTACAAAATGTCTCTCTGTATGTCTGTATGTATACAAAGCTAGAGCGAAAACTATTGATCGATTTCAAAAAAATTTGCACCAGACATGTCAAGTAGACCTGTATAGATGCACGAAAAAAGGTTTTGAAAAATGTTGGAAAAAAACCCAAAAAAATCATTTATTATTTTTGTATAAAAAAAACGGCTTTAACGATTTTGATAAAATTTGGCTTATTGTAGCCTTTAATGTACTCTCCATATGTAAAAAACCGCATTTTTCTAAAAATTCTCGTTTAGCTAGTAATAATAATAATTTAACTGATTTTTGGCATTAAAGTGGCTTTTTTTCAAAAATTTTCAAAACCTTTTTTCGTGCATCTATAAAGGCCTAATCGACGTGTTTGGTGCAAATTTGTTCGAAATCGATCGAATAGTTTTCTCTCCAGATAATAATAATAATATTTATTAGTTAATCTCCTATTTTAATAAATCTCCTCTCCTACCCCACCTACAATTATGAAGTCACAGTGAATCTGTTTAATAATTTAAATATATTTGTAAGAAAGTATGTTCCAGTTCCTGGTACCGTTTATTTTATTGTGGTATATATAAACACCAGTAATTATCAATAATCGTAATAAAATACGTAATCAGTAAAAAATTCGTGAAAATTGCAGAAAACTATCACAAATACCAACGGTATGTGTTGCATAATATCACTGATTTTACAACAGTAAAGTCTAAAAAATGTTGATTTATATAAAATATTTATCAAAATCTGTGCCTCGGACATAAACATCCCCCCGTATTGTGCGCCTTACTTTGAACGTATAGGCATTATGTACATCTTCTAGGTCAAGGGTAGCGCGGAGCATTCACCCTTTCAGATCAGGGGTAAAAACACGGGAGGGTGGATTTCTAGTTGTAAACAACTTTGTCGAGGTGGACTCATGTTCCGACGGGACACATGTGAGCAAGCTGTAACCGCTTTGGTAGTGATCGCGGTTTATCGACGTTACTTGTAAATAAATAAACCGTATTTACTAGTTTGTATTTAATTCTGTTGTATATACGGTTTGTATATACAGTACCAGGTTTACATTTATTGAAAGTATGGTTAAATAATGCCACTGTTTAAAAGTTTCCTGACGGCTACAGCCTATCTACGTATTTTTTTCTCGAACCTGTACCTTCAAGTTTGTAAATATGAGGCAGCTTTGTGACTAAGAGGTTAGCGAACATGACTCCGAAATTTGAGGTCTGCTGTTCCAATCTGTCCGATCTTTGCGTCTAAAAATTGGACACATATAAAGAAGGAAACGCGATAATACCAGTGGAGTAAATGATACAAAATCCACCAAGACAAGCTACATTAGCTGAGATATCGCTTATTTATACATACGCTCTTAAAAACATCATCATCGCTGGCATTTTTTAAAATCATACGTCTGACTAATTAAAGTAGGTGATGGACATTTTCAGTGTATTTATACAATTAATTACTTAATTAAAGTAGGCGATGATATTTTTTATGCACGTTTAATTTAAGTAGGCGAAAAGTATTGTTTTGTTGGAACAAAGTTATATTGTTTTCAAGTAAATCGACGCGAAATCGGGATTTAGTCCTGTAGAACAGGTGTCGTTAAGTAATATCGATCAATTAGAGTTTTTGTTTACAAGACACAAATTAGATGAACAAATTATAGCATATTAAATAATTCGACCACGCAGCTGAACCGCTGACGTGGGTTGAGCAAATTTCCAAAAAATAAGTTTACAGGCCTATGTTTTAGGGGCAACAATTTGGGAAGTAGGTCTATTCACGACGGTGCTGAATAGCTGCAAAATGGTTCGCACGCCATTCCGCATATTGGGGGTATCTTCAATACACAAAGCATTGCGTGCTTCGCACGCCAACCCCCGTATTGGGAGCATCTTCAATACAAAATGCACTACGTGCTTCGCACGCCAACCCCCGTATTGGTAGTATCTTCAATACACAATGCATTTCGTGCTTCGCACGCCATTCCGAATGATGGGAGTATCTTCAACACACAAAACATTGTGTGCTTCGCACGCCAACCTCCGTATTGGGAGTATCTTCATACACAATGCATTCCGTGCTTCGCACGCCAACCCCACGATATAATCCACCACATGGCTTTGAACCGGGTACTTCCATGGTATTTTACGTTTTGATCGATTTTGTGGGAACCAAGCTATAAGGTCGCGTAAAAAAACAAAATGTGCAGAATAACATCCTACATTTATATTTTGTAGAAAAAACTCAAAAACAAATGCATTCTCGTGGTAAAAACCTCAAGAAATAGTTACTTCCGGTCAAAAAACGTGTTTCCGATTTTTGTATTTTTTTGGCCAACGAACTCGTCCGAGCGACGTAGACAAACAACGTGTGTACCGAATTTCAACCAAATCGGACTTAAAATGCGGCCGCTAGAGTGCGAACACATTATACATTATATATGTGATTTTTAATGACACCCCAAAACGTGTTCTGGGGACCATGATCGATGCTCATTTGCTACTCCCGACCCTGTTTCTTACCATAAGGGCCACTGCAATAGCTCATTTTTCCTATGGAAATTCGCTAAAAAGTGTAGGCCTATCCTTAAAACTAGATTAATTATTTGTTAGCTTGCAGATGGCTGAATGCTACTGTTTTGTCGTGAGGTCCTGACATTCACACACTTAAGGCCAAATTCAAAGGTTTACAAGACAATCGTCCATGTTCATCAGACGTTTCTGTAGCTTTGTCGAATATTTTTCTTAGACATTTTTGTTGGGCTCTGTCAATGCTTTACATTTGTATTACGTCCCCGTGTTAGAAGCCAATACGAATAACCTGATTAGAACGGTGACAACAATAACTGCAACGTATTGAATCACGGCTCTTCCATCTGAACTATCTCTTTTTTAAACTTACAACCAGTACCTATACTCGCAAGTATCTTTCTACGCTTTCCTCTTACGTTTTCGTCGCTTTAGAAATATATATTTCCACCAAATCGTTCACTTTTGTGTGGCTTAATTATGATTTACACTACTAGATAAATACTAGTCCTAAACAAAATCGACAAATTTAAATCAGTGTACAGAATATGCCCTAATACATCGTCGTAGTGACCTTTCTAAAAACACACAACGCTGTAAGAATATGTGACGAAATGTCATCCATAATAACATCTTGTATGTCATACGTGGAAAGTTTAGGGAGACTTGTAAGGGTGGGTAGGAAAATGTTAATAAAAAACAAGTTTAATTTTCGATTGAAACATTTTGTAACTTTTACAGAAAGCAAGGGTTGCTTATTTTGTATAACTGACGAAACAGCCTGATATCGTATTTTTAAATACTGAGAAAATGAAAACTATTTAACAGAATAGAGAAATTGGCAAAGTGACGGGGTGCAGGAGAGTTTAAACTATTCTACGTGGTTAGTTCAATAATGTAAAAATCAGAGCCTCCGTATTTATTAGTCTCGTGTTTGTTGGTTCGTTTTCTAAAGTTGATTTCGCAAAACAAAAACTGAACCTTATCGAAATGTAATTTAATTTCTTTTAAAAATGATTCCACGAGTGATCATGTGCATTTTTTAATGATGGCTTTGAAGCTTCAAATGAACATTCTTGTAAGGAAAAACATAAAATGTTTTAATTTCATGAAAATAGTATAAAAACATACAATATACCGAACTGTTTAGACTTACAAATTTCTAGTATTTCAAAGTATAGTACTAATTTTGTTAAATATTTGTAATAAAATCGTTCCATCTTATGTAGGCCTAGATATGATGTATGATGTAGGTCTAATATTACACTTTACATTATTAATTGTGATTTTACATTTTAATTGGGTAAAAAATGTTAGTAACTCATTCCAGTTTAAAATAATGTTTTTCACAAAAAGAAGCTCATCAATGCAGTAACTGAATATTTATCAAATTCTTAGACTAAAAAAAACTGAAAGTTGGTTATTTTACCTTAACAATTTTTTATTTTTGTCTGATTTATACCGATTTTTGCACCAAGAAATACTTTTAAAATTGAGTATAAATTAAAAAATGTTTATTGTAAACATTTCGTTTTAAACTTTAAGGACGAGTAAAGGTTTAGATTTTCTATATTCGTCTAATTTTAAGGTTTTGAATCGTACTTCGACTTCTTGAATGCCCTGTATATTACATTATTAAACTAAATTACTTGTTATTTAACGTCATGAATATATTCCGACAATATTTGTTCATTTTTTAAACGGGAAATCTTTATTATTTAATAATACGACTGTCTCGAAACGCTAAGAGAATTATAGCGGAGTTATTCTTTCTTGTAAACGTTGAACAGTAACTAAGGGACGGGGGCAGGGGGTCGGGGGTGGTAATGTTACTGCCCCAACCTGTACAGTGTCACTGAAAACCTTATCCCGATGTAATTTCTTAAAGTGTAGGCCGCGAGCCGGCGGACCTTATTCAAAACCCGAATCCGACGAAAAACCCAATGAAACAGTAACGAATCCGCGTAAATTACACTTGAAAATAGTTTCCGATTCTATTTGTTTTTTCGAGTACGAGTGAAAATGGAATGACAAAATAAGGGGTTTGACATGATTAGGGATGCAAGAAGGGAGTGGCAGGGAGGGTAGAACACCCCCCACCACCACTTCCATGCTGACACTAAACTACGCAATCGCGTACTCATTACTCTGTACATGCGCCTGAACATTAATTAAGGAAATGCTCCCTCCTTCTTCTTCTTCTTCTCCATGCAAATGCGCCGTGCGAGGGTAGAGAGTCAGATACGAGTGGTACGCCGAACTGAGGACTACGCGGGGTGCGGACTGAAACAGGGTATGCCGTGGTTGTAGTGTCATAAAATATTAATTATCCCTTAATTATCTGTAATTAATAGTAATTAAAATTCATTTAACTAATTAAAATTGTTTTGGAAATTATGTTTTACAATCCTAACAATAAACAGATTATTAGTAAAAAGTGATTTTTGTAGTTATTATATTAAAAATAATTTAAAAAATAAAAAGTTTTTACTCATTTAAAGAATTTAATACATTTTAAGTTACTTACTTTTATAAAACATTATTTGTTTTCATGTTTTTAGTTTTTCTACTTATTACATTTTTAGAAGAGTTTATGTGTACGTCAGTTTAAAGATTTTTCTTTGCATACTATTTAAATATATATAAACTAAGATATAATAATCATTATTCAAATATGAATTTCTAATTATAAATTATCCATTTAATAATAATTTAAAATATTAACTTCATTCAACAATAATTTAATATAATAATTGAGACTAAAATAATACTAATAATAATTATTAAAATACAAATTACTAATAGTCTATATATGTTACCATTTTCACAAATAATCCATTCATAAATTATAAATATTCTTTTTCTTACTTTACTTTTTATATTTCATATTTGTCGTTAATTCTCTAGTAATAATTTTTTTACAAGTAATAATCTCAGAACGACTTTTCGTACGTTTTTATGGTACGAACTTGTTTGTCTACATAACACAACCGATCGCGTTAGGGGAATAGATTGATAGAAACACTGACCATGTGGACTTTGAAGCTTTCAAACAGTGCGTGTCCGACAAAGTGCGTGTGTGTAACCGTGTGTGTAAGGAGGGGGTACTAAACTCCCCTTCTATATCTCTATCTCTTTCTCTCTCTCTCTTCGACATAGCCTAAACAACTTCTGTACTACGTACAACAATGGCCTGGGAATAGCTAAGTGAATCTTTAGGGTTACCTTGTCTTGTTTAGTTTTCTGGTAAAACAATTAGCGGTTTTTAAAATACGCTTTTGTGTTTAACGTATTTAGTTTGTTAAAAAGTGCTAAGAAATGTAGATAATTTATCTTTACCGATAGGATATGTTTTACAATAAGTATTTAGTTTGGTTTCTGGTTAAACAGAACAGTTAAAGAACGTGATGGACATTGAATAATTAAAGTAGGTGATTAAATTTTTTAGTACAATGTATTATAATATATCTCAATTAATTAATTAAAGTAGGCGATACCATTTATGGCGGTACGATTAATTTAAGTAGGTGAGAGGTTTTGTTTTATTGAATATTACTTTAACCAAATGATAAAAAGAAAAGAAAAACATACATAATTTTTTTTAATACCTCAAAATGTGACTTAAGGATAATTGATGGTTTAACAAATAATTATTAATAGTTGTTTTAAAACATGCATTAAGAGTTAGGATGACAAACATTTCAGAAACAAATTTTCAAACACTGTGGCAGAAAACTTATATTTATGATATTGAGTGCTAACATAAAAAATTACAAATAATATATTTCACAATATTAGATTTTTTTTATAAACAACAGAACGGAACTAGTTTTCTAGTTAAAATGTATAAAAAAAGTTTTGTTTACAAAATATAAAAAAAATATTTACTGAGATGCATTTTATTAGACTTTATTTGACTTTCCAATAACACTGTAGTGAATGATAACTTATTTTTTTAGTTTTTTCGCAGAAAATCTAATAATTGATATAATGTTCACAAGTGGCATTATGTATTCATGGGAGACTGGTGGTTAACATAAAATTATTACAATTACTACAGTGAACTAATTAAATTTTGTAAGTTATTTAAAATCGTTTACCAATCACTGTCATTAAATGCTTGTTTCTAATACTCCGGCATTTAAAAGTCTAATTACATACAATTTGTAATAATATTCAAACATCCACATACTGTCAATTAAACCCGCACAGGAATCAATCACAAACATGACATTTTCCGACGTCGTACAGAAAAAAACGAAACTCCATCGGTTTTAAATAAAAACCGTATTTTTCTTCGACGAATTTATTACGGAAATTTTTCTTACATAGCGGTGTCTCGGTGGAGGCGGGCCGTCAGATGATGAATTATAATGATCCGATCCGAACACTGATTGGCGATCCGGTGATCCGACTCAAAAAGAACCGATTTGAATTGCGAATTGTCTAGATGCGCCCCAACTTGTATCCAATTTTAAATTGAAATTTCCGTTCGGCCTTCGATAACAGAATCGCGGGCTGAATAATTTTACAACGTTTAATAGATTCCAACCCGCAACAGTTGTAAATTGTATGCAACCGTAAGACAAAGAGTTCTGTCTGTCTGCGACCAAATATAAATTGGCAGAGATTGATTTTAGAATTTATAAATAAAAGATTAGTTTTTGTCTAAATAAACGGTTATGTTAATGCTTGCTTATTTTTTAAATTGCATTGACTTATAATCATTTAAAATGTTTATTGATAGGGCATTTTGAACACAGAACATTAAAAAGTACTACTCTATAGTGAAACACGAATATAATCATAATTGTTTAAATTATATTGCAGAGTATGAGATCAAAACATCCCCACTTAATTGTACTTTAAGACAGGCTAAACATAATAAGATTGGTAAAATTGACAACAGAAATCTTGTTTTAAGACGTAGTTGATGTAAGGCATAAACATTTTAAAATAATTACATTTACAATAACAGAAATTATTATTTAGAACTACATTTATAACCTTTCATATTTTTAAGATTTGTAATTTTATAAATGCACACTTAGGCCTAAGTGTTCCTTTAGAGGTTTTAAAAATAAAAATGCAGTAGAAAGTATTTTTGAAATAATTTAAATAGTTTATTATTGAACGTTTTTTTGCTATAATTTTTTGTTTGTATTTAGAACTATAGCCTACTTACAAAATTAATGTATGTAAAGATTTTAGTCATAGTATTTATTATTAATTTAGAGTTGTTTTACGAAACAAAAAATCAGTAAAAAAATAAATTTCCCTATCAAAAGTTTATTTATATTTAAAAAAACTCTATGTTGCCTATTTTCAATATCTTTGTATTTTATACAATCATACTTGGTTTTCTTTTAGAAATTTTAAAAGCAAAGATATGCACACACATTAAAAAATATGTATATTGGCTAATATGTCGTCATTCAACATTTTACTTACAAACTGTATTTACTATGTATAAATAATATTTTCAAGATTTTATACATTCATACTTTCAAAAAACAAAGACGATTTGTGGAACTAAAATAAATTATTTCTTATACTATATATACGATCTTATATGGTCTTTTCAAAAATTAATATTTAATATATATTCATACTTAATCCTTCTATTGTTTTAAAACTTTTGAATAGAAATATGATTAATATAAATTATTTCAATTTAATGAAGTAAAATTAAACAACACTTTCCAATCACTAATGCTATGTTTTTACTACAACCTTGTTATACACACAATTTATAAAAAACATTAAATGTCGATATATTTATATAATTTCACAGAACTAACTTCCATTAACATTTCAACAAAGGCAATTACAATCGATTGCTGACATTATAAAACGTTTATAATTATTTTAAAATATAATATAATGATAAACGATCGGTTTTTTCCTATCGTGTCGGCGGTATTGTCAACTAGATAACTAGGTGTTAAATTCACTGTAGTTGTTTGCATTTATAAAAAAAAATCTAGGTAACTTTAACGCTTGCAAGACTGCTTAGTGCCACTATTATGGAAAATTACTAATAATGATAATAAATGCTTTGCTCTATGGTGTGAAACATTCCGCTCGTAGAAAACTAGTTTAAGTAGTTTTTCTTTGTTTAATATCTTTGATAGATTAACTTACTTACTTTACACTGATTTAAATAAAACCCCGAACCACAAAACAAGGAAAAAAACAATAACTAAACAACTAAATTGTAAGTTATGTTTGATACGTTACCCTTAGCCTATGTACATTTCGATGACATGGTCATCATCCTCAGAGGGTTTTAACACTACTACCCCTCACTTATTTGTTTACTTACTTTAGTTGTATTTTTTATTTGAGTTTTCATTTTTAGTGTTTGGACCACATTATAACTCATTTATAAAAGAAAATAGTAGGCCTACATGTTTGAAGTCTTTTTCGGCAACATTATTGTTTATGTATTTTTTTAAATAGAGTTTTTTTCTAAAATATACTTAAATTGAGATTCTAGATATCTCATTTTATCGGTTATTGTAGATAATAAAACCTATGTTTAAAGCCTTTCAAAAAGAATAACAGTTTATTTTACTGTATTAATTCAGCCTCCTTTTTTTTTAAAGACAATATAAAAGTATTTATGTATAATTATTTCTCTTAAAAATTAATAAATATTTATAAAACAACTTTAGATTTATTGAAGCAACTTAATTTTCAACTAATAGGGTATTGCTTAAAAAAAATAAGAATCTGACTATTTCTAGAGTTAAGAGCAATAATTATTTCGTAAAAGATTTAAGCCAGGAATATTAACAAAATGTAGTTTAAATAACATTTAAGTTGTATTAAAACATTAGTCAGGGCGATAAATGGGAGAGAGAAAGAGATGCGAAAGATAGGAACTAAATTTTTAAATAAATTCATACTTAAAGATGTGTCTCGCCAACAATGTATCTAATTCTCTGTCTGTACGCAGTAGTTTTAAGAAATTACAGCGAAACAAGATTAAGTTATTCGTAAGATATTAATTCTGTACAACAAAAGTTTGTAAATGGGAAGTGCTAAACACATAGTTGTCCATGTCCCGATATTTGAAATTTAGCACAGGGCACGCACATTTTAGAAAGTTTCAGTCCACTGATACGGGTTGGTTATAACTTGTTTTTGTTACAAATACAGATTCCCGCATTACTCGTGTTACAAAAAGAAAAAAACATTGACAGAATGTCCGTCACGTCGCAATAGTTCCAAGACTGAACTCATCCACGGAAGAATATTTTGCTGGAAATAATTTTATGGAGGAATGGGATGGACTCCCAAAAAAGGTAAGTTTGCCGTTATATGTTTGTATTTTGTTATACGTTGGTTTTAGTAGAAGACTTTTAGACGTGTATTACTGTTGGAAAGTAAATAGTTTTTAAAACAATTGAATTTTTACTCGTGAAAAGAAACTTTTACGAATTTTTAAATAACAAAATATCTTGTAGAATAACGAATGCTAAAGTCCATGTTGTCATCATTAGTTATTTTGTTAGAACTTTCATTTAATTCTATGATTTACAAATATTTTAATCTTCATCCCTATCTCTTTGCCCAAATAGATTTCGGTATTAGTAAAAGCAACACTTTTCTATTTCTATTAAACTGATTGTTTAAGCATAACAGTCTAAGTAGCACTGGATAAGTTTTATCATATTGTGCTTTAAAAATGGTTCGTATAAAGTTTTGAATAGGCGCTTTTTAATCCTAAACCATCCGTTAATTATACAAACTTAGAGTTACGAGTATTCGCTGTATACAAAGATCCCTGATTTTACTTGATATTTAAAACTTTTCAAATTACAATGAAGGTAGAATATTATTATTTATTCCGGCTTTACTTATATTCCTTTATTAAAAAGTATTTTAAATTTTTTTATAGGCTACGATATAGGCTACAGTAGCATAAGAATGGCGTGACGATTTTGCGTGTCGTTTTTAGCGAATTTCCATAGAAAAAATGAGCTATTGCAGTGGTCCTTATGGTAAGACCCAAGGTCGGGAGTAGCAAATGAGCACCGATCATGGTCCCCAGAACACGTCTTGGGGTGTCATTAAAAATCTTATAGCCTATGTGTTCGCACTCTAGCGGCCGCATTTTAAAGTCCGATTTGGTGCAAATTTGGTTTACATGTTGGTTGTCTACGTCGCTCGGAAGAGTTCGTTAGCCAAAAAATCCAACAACCGAAAGCGCGTTTTTTGACCGGAAGTAACTATTTTTTTAGATTTTTCCTACGAGAATGATTTTTGTTTAGTTTTTCTATGAATAAAAATGTAGGATGTTATTCTGCACATTTTGTTTTTTTACGCGACCTCATGGCTCGCGACCCAAAAATCGATCAAAACGTAAAATACCATAGAAGTTCCCGGTTCAAAGCCATGTGGTGGATTCTACCGTGTGGTTGGCGTGCGAAGCACGCAATGTTTTGTGTGTTGAATATACTCCCAATATTCGGAATGGCGTGCGAAGCACGCAATGCTTTGTGTATTGAAGATACTCCCAATATACGGAATGGCGTGCGAAGGATTTTGCAGTTATTCAGCACCGTCGTGAATAGTCCTACTACCCAAATTGTTGGTCGAAACCCTAAAACATAGGCCTATAAATTTAATTTTGGAAATTTGCTCAACTCACGTCAGCGGTTCAGCTGCGTGGTCGAATTATTTTTTGAAGGGTTACCTACGGCTAGATCATTTTCCATAGTAAACTATAGAAAATTAACCTGTAGATAATTGTAATAAATACTGGAAATGAAGATTACGAGGTGCTTTTTAGAGTTTCTGCATATGAATGTAAAAGTATAGGAAAGCTTAATATTTTTCATGAAATATAGCGCTGTGCATTTTCACAAATCAATTAATTTCCTTTAATGGGACGGGTACCTAATTTTTGCACGTGCATAGTCTTGTACAACTATTTTTTTAATACTGGTTTACAAAAAAATTATTTATTCGTAATAACTACTATTTTTAATTACGTATCAAACTACGATTACTTAGTAGGTGCAAACAGACCTAAATAAAATATCGCCCTCTCCGATTTGAAATTATAACATTCGTGCCGCGGATTATGCCCCAAGTTATGTATTTATTCGGCTTTTGATTTTCTTAATCGCCGTTCTAAACTTAACCGTGGCAACAAGAAAGAATCGCTGAGAAGTGTGGCGCTCCCCCTCCCCCCTGTAGGGGTTGTATCGATCGCGGTGGCTGAAGAATGACTAATGAAACTGCCCAAAACCATGTGCTTACACACGCCAAGGCTCAACATACTCGTTGTAGGCCGTGTCGCCCCGGTCTGATTATCAACTGCACAAGGATCGGACGGGTTCCGTAACCGACTGATTCACTCGCATATCTCTCAAACTACCGAGCCTATGACAATGAAACACGAAGGTTTCGTACGTTGTAAAAGTACCCGCAGAGAAATCAATTGCCACGTATGTGTAAGATGCTGGTTAAACTTCTCGGAAAATTCATCACCAAACCCTGTTATTAGAAACTTAAAAAGTAATATTAATTTTTTTTTATGTGTAAAGGTTAAGACAAAAACATAAATTTTTAGTTCCTCGTTTCAAAACGTAACCGTAATTATAAAAACTGTACTTAATTATCCTTCTTAAAATTGTACAATAGTAAATCTAAACCACCATTTAATGGGATAAGTTTTGTTTATTAGTAGTTTTAAAATTAACGTGTAATAAACAAATGCACATTTATTATTTATTGCGAGGATAAAATACAAACAAACAAAACTTATCCCATTAAATGGTGGTTTAGATTGCCTATTCTACAATTTCAAGAGGGATAATTAGGATCTTAAAAATCTACAGATTTTGAAAGGTCTATTAATTAATAAAATTTGTTCATAAAAATATACCTAAAAATCTATGAGTTTTATACGTCAGAATACCACTTAATATTTCCCAGTACTGTATTTTGTAATAGTTACTCTCCTCAATGAGATAAAAACACCATAAAAACTGTAATCTTTTTAGGTCAGAATTCCACTTAATATTCCCCAGTATTTTGTAATAGTTACTCTCCTCAATGAGATAAATCCTCCA